>VZRX01023853.1:0-67249 GCA_013398075.1 Notiomystis cincta
GGGTGTGCGGGGTGCCCCGCGGTCCGGCCCTGCTGACCGGAGCTGCGGCAGCAAACAACGCAGCACAGAAATGGCCCTATTTATATCAGTGGGGTTTTTCTCCAGTTACTCCTCTCTGCTAGGAGGATGGGTCTCAGCCCTCTTCTGTCGCCAGCGGAGAGGAGGGCAGAAAAGGAAAGGTGCTGTTCGCAATCGCTGACTTCATCCTTTGTAGCTGAACCGCGCAGCCTTTTTCCTTCTCGGGTGTGGATGAGTTTTTCCCGGAGGCTGCTGTAAGCTGTAAGCACTGTAAGCACGGCCGGTAGCTCTCCCATCAGCTTTCGTGGCTCTTAAAGCCCCTCTTCCAATAAACCGCTGCGCTCTCAGAGCGGGGCCTTGGTTTCCTTCCTCTCTCTCAGCACCTCGGGATGCTCCAAGCCCCGCGGGCTTTGGCCCCGTGAAAGGTCCCGCTGGAGTGAGGTTTATCGCACACCGCAGAGCCCGCGCCCCTCTCCCGCCTTGCACACCGTCCCTGGAGCACATTTGCCGGCACAGCCGCCCCGGCTGCTCCGCCCGCACTCCAGCGTGCTCCCACGGCGGCTCGCTGCTCAGGCACCCGCCGTCTGCGGCAGATCTGTACAGCGGCAGCCCGGGGCTCTGTGCGTGTTCACAGCGCTGTATTCACACACAACAACAACAACAACACCCGCGTCTGTTATCGTTATCTGTTGGTGAATGCCCCAGCTGGCCGCGGCCGCTGCCCGCGCCGCGGAGCTCCTTCGCCTGTCGCCGGACTGCATTTCCCGGCAGGCCCCGCGGGCACGCAGCGCGCCTCCCAGCGTGCAGCGCGGCCGCTTCCCGCTGGCCCGTGGGCTGGGCCCCGCCAAACCGCGCGCGGTCTTGCGGGCTGGGCCGGTGCGGGCGCGGGCGGCGCGTCCCGGGACAGCGGTGGCCGGGCCTCCTCGGTCCCGCAGGGGGATGGGCTGCCGGGCCGCTGCCCTGCTGAGAGGTGCTGCCCGTGAGTACCGGGGCTGCATGGAGCAGAGGGCTGGGGAAGCGGCGGCCGGGGGTGCAGGGGGTTGTGCGGCTCCGGCGGAGTGGGCGGCCTGTGGAGGGCAGCAGGGCCTGCCCGGCCCAGGGGTCTGCGGCAGCGGATCCCTCGCCTTGGGGCGGGCATGCGCTTTGCTGTGCCCCGTGAGCATCCCTTGGTGCTGTAGTGATGCTGGACCTCGCTCCCTGCTGGGTAACAGCTTCCTTGGAGCGGGGGGCTCCCAGGAATGCGCAGGAATGTCCCGGGAGTGCAGCTGCCCTGCTGCCTCCTCAGACCTGCCAGAGGTGTTTCCGGGGGTGAGGTGTGGCTGAGTACAGGGTTGCTTAGTTGCCTTCCTCATAAGCAAGTATCTAAAAACGTGTTGTAGTGAAAGCGTGTATGAGTTCAGCGATAAATATCTGGTAACCTAAAAGGAGTGGGACTGACAGCATGAAACAAATCATAATAGTATGGTGAAATATGGAGTATTTGAAAGTAATCATTCATCATCGCACAAAGGGTACTTTAAATCCAGACATACCGAGAACTGTTCTGGGATGTTTATCAATGTCAATTCGTAAAAGTTTATGAAACACTGGAGAGGAGTGGCATCGACGATTAAAGTTCATACTTCAGTACACTTCGTTGATGGTGGTTCGGTAACAGTCTTCTCATGAAGGTAAAAAACTTTCCTTTTCACCTTCCCTCCTACCTCTGATGAAGTGCAACTTTAAAGAACAGCTGGGTTCTGAGGTGGTGTGACCTGAGAGAGAACAGGATTGAGAATTAGTGGACTTTGTTCTCAACATGAGTTTCTGGGTTTGCATTTCCTGTATCTCTGCTGCTTATTCCTGTTCTTCATTATTTGCTACTTATTTCAGTTAAACCTCAATTACTGAATTAAACTAATTGTCTCTTTTGCTGAGCTGACAGATCCTGACCTAGAAAAAAAAAAACAAACACCTAAGCCTTCCAAAAATTTGATTAATAGCTTTGCTGAAGTTTAGAATCTTATTTCCATTAGCACTGCAGTATTTGGGATTACTATTGCAGGCTCTAAGGGCCAATGCAATGTGGCTCTGTAACTTTTTACCTTGGGAAATAGAGTTCTATCCTGAATTCCCTTCTGTTAAAAGGAACTGAATTATATTTTGTTTTTTTTAAAGTCCTCGCTTGACTTAGCTGAACTGGCAGGACAAGGCAGCTGCACTTGCACTACTTTGTATGTTCCACTAATGACTGATGTTTGTATGTAAAGTTAGCTAAATAGGTGCTATACTCTGGCATTTTCAATTTGGAACAAAACAGTGCTTTTGGCCAAATTATGTTTGTATGTTACCTAAGTCAGTTTGGTCACTGTGTCCAAACTTCTGGTAGTTTCTATTCCCTATGCTCAAAAATGTCACATATTGCAAGAGATGTCAGCTAAAGACATCTTAATTCCTGCAGGGCTGTGAATCCAGTACAGAGGGTAACAGCAGTCACTGTCCTCTAAATGCACACCTAAAATGTGGACAGAGATACTACAACTTATTGTATCTAGGTGGAATGAAAGTATTTTTCCATCAATTTTCTTTCCACCTTATCTTGTAAAGAAAAAATTCATAAGACATCTGGAATTAAATTTAATCTTTGTTAAGAATCAAATTTAAATTGTTAAAGCTCTTTTTAACATCTGGTAATCCTCTTCTGTGAACTCTGCCACCAGATGGTGTCATAAGATTTGAGGTGTTACCTGACTCAAGCCGAGTCTAGCAAAGTAAGAGGACACTGTGCCTTACAAGTAACTCCTTTATTTTTATAAAAACGTGGTTTATATTTGTAATGTAAGATTTTGGGTTTCTTTCATCAAGTCCTAGACTATTTTATTATTTTAAATTTGATACTACTGTGGTAGAGCTGCTGGTGTTCAGCCCTTGGACAAACTGCATTACAGGGATGTGCTAATTTAGACAGAGCCCTGTATTTCTATTACCTGGTCACTAATGACTACTGTCTTAATGTTTGGGATCCTTAACTTGAATTTTCTTGCCATGAAAGCTCTTTGTACTGAAGAATGACTTGACTACCTTGGTTCAAATCACTCTCCAGTGATCCTTCATATCTGTAATGACACTATAAATAGAAGTAGCCCAATTACTTACTGAATGCTCTCCCTGCTTGTTCTCTTGTGTCTGTAGAGATATTTCTTAGGGAGCCTGAGTTATTTTGACAAGGCCAGGTACCTGCTTCTGTGGAACTGCAGTAGATGGGATGTATAATCTGTTTTGATGTGGCTTCTGAGTCCTTGTTCTTAACTTATTATCAGTGGAAGAGATGTCATATGCACACCTGTGAAGGATATTCTGAGCTTAAATAGCCTAGGAAGGGGAAAAAATTACACAACTGAATGTTACAGAAATAAGTGTAAAATTAAGTGTTAGGTATTTCTGTCATTCTCATAAGGGTCTGTATAGTGAAGACCCTCTATAAAGTGACTCAAGGTTACCAGAATAAGCTGATGTGAATTCTTTTGTAAGCCGCAGAAATATTTAAATTATTAGATTTAAATATTGAAACCTAATATTTCATTAGGTTGTTTTCCCCACATCTTGTGTTGCTTCTTAGTAAGACTTTGTCCCAGTCATTATCCATTATGTTTGAGGCTGTAACAGTAGTAGGGACATGCAGACAACTCCCCTCTCCTAAGGGTGCTAATAGGGGTCTTAGCTGGGGTACTGTGTCCAGTTTTGAACAATTCTTTTAAAGTGCTTTGGGAGTTTGGAAAGGGGAATAGGCACTTTAATAAGCTCAGGAAATGTGGTGTTTGAGGAAAACATCTCAAGAAAAGGAACTTGCATATCCCTTAAACCAAACAGGGAGTGTGGGAGAAAACAGAAGCTTTCTGGGTATGTGGATTTTAGGTGTTCTGAATGGCAGCATACAGCAGTAATGCTGAACAGCTCTCTATTCCAGTTGGGACAGAATATATTCCTGAATCTTCTGGTGTGTCAAAAGCTCTTGTGAGTAAGATAGAAATAAGGCATTTAGTTTCACTAGGGAGAAATTATCATCTTGATTTACAGCAAGAAAAACTTACTTTGTATATTAGGAGATTATTAGCATTTCTTATGTAGAGGAGTGGGAAAGATGCAATTTGGTTGTGGCTTAAGGTGTATATGTTCTTCTGGTCTTCTGGTGCCCTGTTCTTAGATTTACATGAAATAAAAATAGGAGCCATTGAAAACTCTGTGTTCCTGCCAGGTGTTCTGTGCCTGTGCTGGTCTGTTTAAGCTGTTTCTCTATGATGTCCTTATCTCCAGCAGACTTTCCCTGTATGTTGTAAAAATCCCAGCCATATTCATGGGATAGCATTCAAACAGTTTCTGCTAGATGTTTTCTAGGCCAGTTAGTGAAGTAAATTTTATTGCTTTTAACATGAGCTTAAGGAACTTTGATCTGTGAAATAACTGTTCTTTCCTGCTTTGATGTCAAAACAGTTGAGCAGTCTGCCCAGTTAAAACATTTGCTGTGTAGTGGTGCTGCTTCAGTGCTCAGGGGTCTGGACTACCCTTAGTTTGTCACATGGATGAAGTTAAATCTTGGAAAGCAGGAAGAAATTTACCTGAAATGTTTTGCTTTTATTACAAGTATTTTAACTTCTGGAGTGTAATACAGTTTTCTCCTTTGCCCTGTAAAAGTAAGAAACCAACTACAAAGTAGTTTGTAGAGTGCCTGACAGCGTGCTGGAGGAGAATCATGCTGTTAGTCATGACTTAACTTTAGTAAGTCCTTAAGATTTTTTTGTTGCCTGGGTTAGGTTGCACAGATCAACATCTCAGAAGGAAAGTTAGTGCATCACACACATGCCCAGAAGGAGGGTAAAGATAATTAGTAGATGTTGTGATCTAGCAGGGGATGTATGGTGAATTCTGATGCTTCAGGGGCAATGAATCTTGGAAGGGAAGATAGTCTGTGAATGCTGGTGCTTTATTCCATGTAAATTCTGCTGGAGGTGATGAAATTGGAGCATAGGGCTCTGTATTATTACTATTACTATTCTGCAGTTCAGCTGGTATGTGTGCAGTTGGTTTGTGCAGGAGAGAAGTCACTAAGGCACTAGGAATGACATCTCCACAAGGGGCTGAGCGTGCTGCAGAGCATTCTGCACGGTGAAGTAGTAGACCCCTGCTCTTCTCAAGTGTTGAGTTTCCCCTGCTCTCTGTAGGGACATGCAGCATTTAGGCAGGCCTTCAGGCAGGCCAGCACTGCTGATCTCTTTGAAGCCTCCTGAGGATTTCTAGGCAGCTGGAATGCCAGGCTGCACACCCCACTCCATGGCACTTGTGGCTTTATATAGTCCGAGTGTTCAGCCACTGAGCTGTAGCAGATTTAATCTTGACGTACATTTTTGATGTATGTTATCCGGTGAGGTTGGATAACTGTGGACAAATGGATGTTGTAGCAGGAAGTTAGTCTAATGCCTAATTTTCTTTGTAGACTATTTTTATTTGTGAGACAGGTTCTTCAAAATCTCTGTCGCTGACTTCCTTAATTAACTAAAAGTATGTGGTGTTTCCAAGCTCTGTACAGGTACAGGTTATGGGCAAGTTGTGCTTACATCACATAGTTGTAAAATGCATCCCTTCCCTTTAAAACAAACAAATGAAAAACCACCCATTGAACAGTTACATTCTCTCAAAATAGAAAGTTGTTGTAGTATCTCATTTGTTTTGAAGACTTTATATTTTGTTCTTAACACGTGTTCTTCTTTCTATATGGTGGTGGGTCTTTTTGGCAAAACCTTATCTTTGCTCACAGTTTGCTCATTTTTTAGAGTAGCTCATCTTTCTACTCAAGACCCATAAAAAGTAATTTTCTATGTTATACAGCATGTTAATAATTTCAAAAGCCCAAGGTGTTAAATCAGGTAACAGCTTGAAGGTTGTTTAAGTTTAAAGTATGCGAGGATTTGGGGTTTATTTAAGAATTCAAATGTGCCTGCATTTGCATTGAGAGAGCTCCATTTCTGAAATTTCTTCATGAAGAATGGAAGTTTTGAGATTGAACAGACCAGTATATGATGAGATGAAATGCAGTGACTACATGGCTCAAAACCTGTCTGGTTCTTGTTGATTTTGCATACTGACTGAGAAAATACCTTTGATTTATTATGTTATTCAAACTATTTCATGGAAGTTCTTTTACAGTAAAATTGAAGTACTTAATTAAAGTGAGCCATGGGACTTATAGCTTTAGCAGCATTTGGGAGAAAGCTAAGGATGATGAGAAGTATATCTATGTAAGACAGTAAGTCAAGAGGTGATCTGGAAATAGAATGTGTCTGTGTTGTCCCAGTCCCTGTAACATCTACTGAATCTCTTTATTTCAGAGTCCATGCCTCCGAGGGCTTCTCTCTGTACAGTTGAAAGTTTCCCTTTTCATAGTGACATCCAATAGCATTTGAATTCTATTAGTATTTTTAGTACTCTGTCATAAGTAATGCCCAGCTGATTGGGCAGTTTGCTGAAAACTCTTCCTGTAATCGTGTATAGTTACTATATGTTTTAATTAGCCAAAACAGGTGTAACATTAGCTCTGCTGGTGGAAGCTTTTTAATGTCCTGTGCCTGCTTTTCCTGATATAAGTCCCATGCTGCTTTCACCCCAGCACAGAATGAATTCTGTAAATACTTGGGTGATCTTGAGTGCATGTAGGGTATTACTCTGCTAAACTACAAAGTAGTGGCAGTGAAGAATGCTGGGGGTGTACAGAATGTTTTAATGCAAAAGGAAGTGTCTGAAATTGGTGCAAGGATTAGCAGCCTTGCTTTCCATGAGTACTTCCATATTAATTGCATTAAACCAGCTTTACGATGTTGGATAGGCATCTAAGAATTTGTTACTTGTGTATGATCATTAATAATTCCTTTAGATCTGTTGCAGCTGCACAGATCTGTGTATAAACAGTACCCTGATGATGTGTTACTGTTCACCTAATAACTCACTAGAGAATCAAGAGTCTGTGATATCTCATTTTCTGTCTCTACTCATATTAGCTTAAACTTTCCTGAACTGCTGTCTCAGTTGAAATATGTTTAAAAACAAGTTATGATCTTTATAAATGCTTTCAAAATAATTCGTTCCAAAAGATAATATTTCTGTAGCCTGACCTTCCATGAAGGGAGGTGCTTTTGCATGGACATCATTGATACCATATGAATTTATATGCAGGCTGGTGCAAAGTTTTGAATAATCTTATGCCTTTGTTGGGGGTTCTTTGTCAAAATAAACAGCTGCTACTAATGATTCAACTATCACAGGTGACCAGGTGATGAAGCTAAAAAATGCATATTTAAACACTATCAGGTATCTCAGGGAGATCAAGAATGGTGGTCAGGGAACACAAGATGACTGAATCCCCTATTGGGTTTTAAGTGTGTTTCTTTAAGTATGATGATACGGATTTTTTTTTAGGGAGAAAACTCTGTTGTCTAATGGTGAAAGTGCTTTTGCAGCTCTCAATTTCTTCCCCTTTAGGCCATGCAGATGCTGGTAATTTATGTGTAAATGGACATAGAAATCTGTAGGGAAAGAGTGAGTTACTTGTCAAAGAACTGTGTTTTGGACTTAGAGGGTTGTGGTTTTACTAGCTAATTTTTGTTTAGACAGAACAACTGAATATCAGAGCTGCTTTAACTCTAGGTAATCTGGATTTGGTAAAAATCCAGTTCCTGCCCTTTGCTCACAGCTTCTAGTCAGTACCAGATTTGGAGATTTTGATGCCTCTGATATAGAAGGTTGATGTTGAATAATTAGGATTAACTTTGTAGGGTCAACTGTGGAGAAGAGTTCTTAAAGAAGGCTCTTGCAGGTTAAGTTTGATGCTGTTATCTAAGTTCTGAAGTTGCCTAATACAAGATAGCAAAACTTGAAAGGATTTGTATTTTTCTTTGCAGATACAAAAATGCCTAGTATTGAAAAAACATATTTATTTCCAATTTAGGGTGAGGAACTGCCAAGTCAATAAAAATGACAATAATGCTCAGTCATTCTGCATTTTAGTGTATTTTAAGAGAAAGAAAAGTGCAAAGATTATACACTGTTATTTAAACAGACGTATCTGTCTTTGCATTACAACCTAGAGCTCTAATTTAATTGCACTCCTTATGAGTTAAATATTATGATAAAATACATATGACATTTAATTTGACCTACTACTGCTTTCATTTGCACATATGCAAGTCTTAAGTAGATTAGTGTTAAAATGCTGTCTAAATTGAGTATTTCAGTACATGCATATGTGTACTTCTTACAGAGGCTAATGAGAAAAATGCCAAATTTAAATCACTTCAGGTTTTATTTTATGGTGAGTAAATGGATTGATTAAACTTGAAGACTCGTGGTCTTTAATATCATGAATGGCCTTTGTTTAATTTTCCTAGGGCCTTAAATATCTTTCTTGAGTGGCCCTGTGTACTAAAATAAAAGATTTGAGTTTGTCCTGCTTGATTTTCCCAATTCCTTATCTCCCTGTCATCATCCTAGTTGAAAAGTGTTTTGTTAATCTGATTTGAGTAGCTGAGAGGATCCCTACAGATCTCTGGCTGTTGAATGAGTACCATGTCTTGGAGGACAAGGAACAAAATGAAAGGAAAGGAAAGCTGCATTTTATTATAGATGTTTTAGATGACTGTTCAAAACTACTTTATCTTTTTTTCAAGGATATTGGCTATGCATGAGAGGCATGTATTCTCTTAAGCTCAGCACAGTAGTTTTCATGAACAGTAACTTTGTTTACTTTATTTAGTAAAATAGATTAATGAAACAAGTAATCCTGAATGATGCTTTAAATTGTTTTTATTTGCAGGTATGGGATAAGATATTTCCAGAGTAATGAGCATGGTTCAGCAACGAAAATGTGCATTATGTCACATTGTGTACAACTCAAAAAAGGTAAATAATTAATGCTTGACATCTCTCAGTAGATATTAATATGAAATGTATATGGAAAATGCTTCCATTTTAAAATTGTGCAAAGTACAATTTCCCTTTACCAGGTATATATTGCTCTAAGTCTGTCTCAGATCAAAGAATTTATTTGTATGTGCTTTGGAGTATCTTTCTTGAAATGAGCTGTGCAATATGCTTGATCCTGAATGTTAAAAATAACGAGGTCTTTGAGGTTTTTGGTATTATTTCATAAAGATAGTAAAATTAAAAGCACTCACTTACTTGCCTGTAAATTGTGATATGGGAAGAATGCTGTAATACACATTTTTTTAGATTCCTTTTGGGAGGTCTGTGTTTCCATATGGAAGACAAATGGACTTGTGTAGCACAGCATGTTTTCATTAATGTGTCAGTTTGGTGTCCATCTTCTGTGCTGTGTATTTATGCAAAGTCTGCATTGAAACCAAGTATTTTTTAATGGACCTTCATATATTGTTTAGCCACATGGCATGTGGAGATGTGGCAAATGCCAGTGTATTAGTTCACACAACTCTTCAGGGTTGAAGATGTTCCTTTCCCTTTGCATTTCCAGGGCTAAAGAGGATAGTGATTAGTATCTGGTCTTTGAAGATTTCCAAACACTTTGGGTCAAACACCCAAAGAAAAATAAATCATCCGGACTGCTTCCTTTTGCTGAGTGATGAATGTTCTTTCTCTTCCAGCAGCTCCCTTTCAATAGGAAGTAATTATAGCAGTACTGCAGTTCATGGATCTAGGTTGCTGTAAACAACAAACTGACATGTACATTTCAGTTTCTGAAGTATCTAGCCGAGTAAAACAGTATGTGATGATGAATTTACAGCTGTGTTATAATACACATACAGGGAAACTGCTCAGATTGCACAGGGAAACTGTTTTAAGTACTGTGATTTTGAAGAGTGGTATCAATGAGACTTAATTAAAATGATTTTCAGCAGTGATTTGTCAAAGATCAGTCTAATAAGCTTTGCTACATGCACTGTTATTCGACTTTCTCCTGGGATTCTGCTTCCTTTGTGTTGAGTTTTAATGACTCAAGTGTGTTCTTCTTGGGAAAGGTAACACAACTTCTTGCAGGTGTGCCTAGTTGTGCTTTCATAGTCACAGGAACAGGAAAGGCAATTGCTACAGCCCTTCAGGAGCAGAGTACAACCTTGTGCAAGGCGGGAGAAATCTCAAAAATTAGCTTTTCAGACATGATACAGTGTTTATTTTATTTTGACCATTTTTTTTTTTCTGCATGTTGAAGGAGATGGAAGAACACATGAGAAGCATGCTTCACCACAGAGAACTGGAAAACCTGAAGGGAAGGTATGAGGACAATCTTGTATCCTTCCTCCCTGTGCCATTTTGTATGTCACTTTCTGGAAGAACTCCTGACCTCTTTCCCATACAAGCTGAATTGCATAATTTATTTTTGTGCTTCATTTATTAGAGTGCTTTGTCATACAGCTGGCCATGAACATGTTCTCATGATGTCAGAAACTCAGGAGGCAAACAGTGATGTGGAAGAAAGCTCACCTGCACTGCTTTGACTGCACTGAAATAAAAGTACTTCATTCTTGGCAGTTTTGTGCTTGGCTTTTGGGGTTTTTTTGTGAGCACTAGATTTCTGCCATTGTCAGAATTAGGAATAGTGGTATTTTTATTTTTAGGTTTTTTTTTTTTTTTTTTTTTTTTTTTTTTTTTTTTTAAGTTTTCACTGATGTAAAAACAGTCGTTGATCTTTTAAAGCACTGTGAGAATGATACCTGCTTGAGTGCTTGTCATTTACCACCATGGTCCAGTTGCTTGGTTAAAAGACTTAACCATGGTGGATGATGTTTTCTTTAAGGTTTCCTTGTTTTATTTGAAACCTTTGGAAAGCAGAAAGAGAGAGTTAAGGGATATTCAAATATCATCCTAATAACAGATATTTAGGTTGCAATCAGAATACACTTAAAAGTGTTTACAGGTGTATGGATTTTGAGGTAGCCACAGATACTGTCGGATACTTGAGTATTTGATCTACAAACTAACTTTTAGTCACCTTGGAGCACACACTTTATATGGAAGTGACAAATCTATTTTAAACACCTTTTAAAGGACTAAAATGAATCTTCTTTCCACTCTTTGAGGTGTGGGAGTTTCATTTTGTCAAGACATCTGTCTTATAGCCAGGGGGAAAAATCCAGAATGCTCTCTGCACTTTTGGCTTCTGGTCAGCTAACTTGTGGAGCATTTCTGTTCTGGACTGTCTTCTTCTGACAATGATTCTGAAATTTCACTTATTTTGAAATCTTATTTCTGGCCTTCTACATTTTATTTTTGTTTTTAATGGCTCTGGAAGGTAACACTAATTTCCAGAAGTTATGTTTTGTTTCTGCAGTGGCTTGCAAGTGATTGCCAATTTTTGCTTTTCCATTTCCATAGGATTGATGTTAAATTTTTTTCATCATCATTACATTTTTTATTACTACTGTAACTATCTGTCTTCATTACTCTTTCAGAAGAATGCATGGAAGATGCTTGTTCTCAAAATAAAGAAATTAATTTTCCACTTTTTAACAGCAGCCTGGTTCTCTCTCTTGTGCCCCTTCTTCCACCCATTTAAATTTAATTACAAGTCTTTTAGGAGTCTTTTACAAACATGTACTTCAAGTAGAAAATGTGAAGCACAAGCAACAGCCCCGTGAATGTGGCTGAATTGTGTAACAGAGGGTAATGCCATTGAAGTGTGTGTAGTATCAACTTCTTACTACCTTGAAATTTAGTATCCAACTAGAAGTGACTTTTCAGACTTCCTGTATGGAAGAGGTAAAGGAAATGCACACATTGATTCATACTTTTTTTCCTTTTAAAGTTAGCTTAGTAATCTCAAGGGCTAGAATAATTTTCTGGAAATGTTTTAAGACTCTTCTTTTCTTGACATCTCACTCCTTATGATGTATAAGGAGAATTGGATACCAAGCACAAAGCCGTAGCATGTTTGGGTTTTGTTTGTTTTTAGTTGAAAGTGAAATAGTGCTCTAGTTACAAGGGACATTGAGTCTACAGTCTGAACTACACATGCAGTGAATAAAGCTCCTGGATGCTTTCATACTGAGAATACTTTTATCATGTTTACCTCAAATTCCTTTTGGCTACCTTGTTGAACAACTAAGATTGTTTAGTGTTCCAGTTGTGTGGTAGACATGATCAGCATGTGTTATGGACTGTGCTAGTTCTGGATGGTATTAATGGGTATAGGAAAAGCATAGAACTGAAGGAAATCTAAATTCCCCTAAGTGTAGCTATCTGAACCCCTAGCCAGTTTATCTTCAATTAAAGCAGTTGTTCATAAAGAAAAAAAGTGTTGTTTTTTTCTTTAGGCTCATAGAGATTAATGGCAGGTCAGAGAAGTCTTTTCAGACTGTCAGTTGGTACAAGAACCACAGCTTTGTAATTAGTAACTTGCAAGTTAGAAGTGATAGAAACAAGTTCTTTGTCCTCAGTCCCAGCTGTTAACTCACTGGGTTTGTCCAAAGTAAATAAAACTTTGCATTTAGTTAGTTAGTCTATAGATGAGGAAGGTAAAAGTTTTATGAAAGAAGTGAAACATGGGTCTTATGAAGGATGTGGATTGTTCTTTAAAACCTAATTAGCACCACATTAGAATCACTGGAGTGTGTTTCTCATTGAAGGGTCCTTAGGAGTGAAGTGGAACGTTACGTAAAAAGAACATCTTTTTCAGTGAGAAGCCAGCTTTCTATTTGCAGTTTGCCTTGTGTGATGACCTAGGTTAAAAATAAGTCTTATTAACTATGCACAGCTGTGCCATCTATTTTATTGGAAGAGGATTCTTCCAATGACATTAGTAAAATATACTGGTTTGGTAACCTTCATTGCATTAAAAAGATAGCCCAGAGTATAATATATAGGATCTGGGCTTTGAATATTTATTAGTGAGTGTGAAGTGTACAAAATTAGGTACACTCAGTTCTGGAAAGTACAGGCTAAATTTGGAAGCTACCAGCATCATAAATGAAATTTATCTTAGTATTTAATCTGAAATTAATTAGGCTGCAACATATAGAATCATTAAACATAAAAATTCTGATTTTTAATACTTAGGCTGTTTAAAATAAAGCCATCTCTAGGTGTGCCTGAATGACTACATTGATTAAATATCTCAATTATATTAGTAGGGAAAACCACTGATTGCCAGGATAAATAAAACATAGCTGCTGACACTTGATTAACCACTCTGATAAGGATGTTGCCTTGATACCTTGAGTGAAGGTACATATTTTGATCTTTCTTTCATTTTATTTTTAACTGTTCACTAAAAAACATTAAAAGGATTCATGATTGTCTTTGTTCTTTATGGATCCCATCTTCTTGACACTAGTCATAAACTGTGTGTCGTACTGTAATGCTTCTATTCTAAGACCTTGGTCTCAGGTGCTCCATGGGGTCACACAGATCTGCTTTTATGAATTAACTGGCAGAATTGAAAGAAACATTGTTGAGGCAGTCAGTGAATCCTGTCTTGGTCCTGCTGAATTAATTTGCAATGCAGTATGCTCTGATTAATTTTTTTCTGATTTTTTTTTTAACCTGGTGAACATATTTTCCTTATTTAGAGAATTGACAACATATTTCTTTAGGGCTGGAGTATTGGAAGGATTTGTCAGAAGAACAAGTGTGGTGTTTTTAGAAATCTGAATTTCTTAAAAAGAAGTTAAAAAGTCTTGTAACCTTAATCCAGTAACATGAGTAAAGCCATTTGTCTGATACAGCTGTCAACTTTCTCCAGCTGAAATTATTTCTATATTTTTTAAGATAAGTCCTCTAAAGTAGAAAGCAGACCTCACGCACACTTGAACCAAATAAAGTACAGTGAACTGAAGACACCCTCCCATCACTCACTGTGCTGTGGAGTCTTTGGATTCCAGGCAGCAGTCTCAGCTGTCCCAGTTTAGGTTATGTTGTATCAGGATTGGCTGTATCCATGTACTGCCTCCTCCCTTTTCTAAATTTCACTGGGGGAAGGCTCAAGGCAAGGATTAAATGTAGAAGCTGTCGCCAGGCTTCCCCAGTGCAGCTGGCAGCATGGATGGGCTTCAGAGCTCCTGCTAGCTCTGGAAGCCTTTCATTCTGCCTCCTCGCTCACTATGTTTCCTCTGAATAGATTTTGAGTACAACAATTCAAGAAGAACTCCTCCTCCCAGTTAACACAGCTTTATTACCAAGTCTTTTACCTCTTGATTGTTGGAAAAAAATCTTATTAAAACTGACCATCAAAAAACTAAACCTTGAAAGAAAAAGCCAGCGAATTCAAGTAAATATACTGAGCAAAACCTAGTTGCCTTGAACTCAAGCACATTCAGAGGAAACAAAGTAAGACCAGAGCTACCTGCCATGCCAGTTGGCAGAGTTGAAAGTCCACCCTCTGCCTCTCTTCCTAGGGATAGCAGCCATGAATGCCGGGTGTGCAGGGTGACACTGGTGGGTTTGTCAGCATATGCCAAGCACATCTCCAGCCAGCTGCACAAAGACAACGTTAATGCCCACGACAGAAAGGAGGAAGAGAAAGAAGAGGCAGAAGAAGAATTCCTTGACAAAGAACTCATTCAACTAATCAAGCAAAAGAAGGAACGGAACCGGTGAGTTTTCCTTTCTCCTCTTAGGTCACAGAATTGCTTTTAACACCATGAGGATGCACTCCTAAGGCTTAGGTGCTCACAAAATATAAACTGCCTGTAGCCAATGTACTTGTGAGAACAATCCAGGAGACCTGTGTGGATATCATAGTTTCAACATGTAAATGTGACTCTGCTGAATGTTCTTGTCCAGTTCCTCTACTGCTAGTAAGGGAATACAGTAATTCTCCATTATGGGTAAAAATAGTCTTGTTTTTTGAGATCCCTAATGTTTTTATTTTAATATTTGATAACTTATTAACTGAAGGCTTAATAAATGGACAGTAGTGCTCATAGTGTTTACAGTCTACAGGGTGTCTGTAGGCACTTGACATTTTAGAAGCTGCTGCTGAACATGTTTTATTATAAAATTAATTTGATTATTCTGTAAATGTCACACTGAAATCCCCTAATCCTTGAATGAAATTTCCTGCCCGTTTTACCTTGCTGCTTACCATTAGCTAAACATAGTTCCTGTAGGTCACTATGAAATAGAAGGTTGCAGAGAGTAATAAATATTGTCTTTTGAAAATCTGCACATGTGCCTTACTCGTGTGATGTTCCAGTTGGGAATGTATTATTTGAATAGATTTACAGCATGGTGATGGTACTAAAGGGGCATATGATTTTTAAAAGAAGCTCTTGCTTTCTGTAGCTAGAAATTTGAATTAGTGTTTCCAGATGTTGAAATCTGTGGAGATTATTTGGTTTTGACATCACTCTGTCATACTAGTGTCTCCCTGCACAATGGTAATGTTTTCATACTGGTTAATGTAGGTAGCAAAATGTCACTTTTCATTTTATGGAAAAGGAGTGATGCTGTCAGCTGAGTGTTGTTCTGAGGCAAATAAAACCATAGAAAATCTCTGTCTGCTGGGTGCTGGTTTGGAGAGGGGGAAAGCCAGAAAGTACAAGGATTAAGTTACTAATTCAGCAAACTTGTTTCCATTAGATCATAATCTGGTTGAGTCAGCTCTTAGAATTTACTGTGTTGCTTAGATATAGGTTTTTTTTGAATTCTTTTCTTAGAGCTCAGATTATTTTGCACAGTAGACAATTTTCCATTAGAGAGTAGTTATTAGTGAATCTTTTAGCAGAACTGGTATGTATCAAAAACATAAAGGGTGATACAATATGAATGTTCATTTTATTCAAATCAATTATTTTTAAGTAGTAGAGTGAAAGTTTACTGTCTTTCATGTCCAGGGATCTAGAATGGCTGTATTTCTGTGATCAGTTCCTGGAAAAAACTTTTATTAAAAACTCCTCATTTGGCAGGATAAATACCTAGAATGTTTAGACTGCTGACCCTGGGAATAGCTGTAGCTGTTAGGGAGCGTTTATCTTTAAATGTACATGTGATAGTTTGCCACGTGTTTGTGCTAAGTTGCCAAGCACAAGTACTGTCCAAAGGGCAGTCGATAATGCTGCTGGGAGGCTCTCACAGAGTCAGCATTGCATGCTGTGGACTGCTCCAGTCTCTTGGTTAAAACATGACTAATTACTGTTGTAGCTGAGCTACGTCTTCTGTGGATGTTCTACATCTGTGTTTCAACTTAAGCTTTGTAAACTGAGCTGTCATGTCAGTTGTTCTCTCCAGTAAGCAGAATAACTGGTTTTTCAGCTGAACTTTCCTCTGTTTTATATCAGTTCACTTTAGTTACACAATCTAACATCAGCAGAATAGTCTTCAGAAAAAATAATTATCTTACTACTGAGTTTTCTATCTGCCAAGATAGTTCAAATTACAAAGATTATATAACATAAAGGAGCTTTCTTTTTATTAATTTCTTATTAGTCCTATAGTAAATATAAAGGAGTATTATCTTTCAAGTTAGAGACAAGTGTTTGAGAATTAATCTGTTGAACTGTCCCTGCACCAAATCAGTTGTTCTTGTAAGAGAAATTTTGAAATGATCATGTTTAAGTAAAGGTACAACATTAGTTTTGAAAGCCAAACATCACCGAAACTTGAACAGCAAATCTGCTAAAAAAGTATCTGTTTCTTTTTACAATAAATAATTGTAAAAAATATTTTCTTCCCAGTGCAAATAAAGTTCATGAAGCTTGTGGACTGATGAATTTTAATAGAATAGCATCAGAATTTTCTCAATTCTTTTGTAGGCAAACTGAATCAAGTTGTGAAAACCAAGAATTAGAATGTGATGATAAGAGATCACAGAGAAGGCGAGAAGAAAGAGCTGCTTACAAAGAAAGAGAAGCTTATGATCAGTCATCGTGGCATCATCATAATGCATCACAAAGGGACTGGAAGTGGGAAAAGGATGATTATGTTAGTCCTAGACAAGGCAAATTTTCACATTCTCAGAGGAACCTTAATATAAGCAGACATTCAGGTGGTGCAAGGGGGCGCTCTGGGTGGCACCCAAATGTTTCAGGAAGCCCTTCAAGTCGACATAACTATGGGAATTCTGGAAATGCTTGGCATCTAAATGGGCGAGGAGGAGGAGCATCAAATTGGCGTCATGGTGCCAGGGAAAGAAATTCTTCTTGGCACTCAGAAGAAACAGGTCATTTTTCTAGCTGGAATTCCAAGAGTTATGGAGGAAACTGGAAACCAAGTCCTCATGGTGCAAGTGGCTGGAATTTTGGAAACTCAGGAGATTCATATTCATCAGAGCCAAGTAAATACAGTAAGGAAAGGTACACGTGGCAGCGGCCAGAGAAAGGCGATGTTCTGCCGTACAGAAATCGAAGAAAGAGGGGTGACATTTTTGATTTTACTAGTGATAAACTCGCTACTGAGGGGGCATTGGATTTTGGTACATCAAAACAAGCAGAAGGCAAAACTTCAAGAGCCAGTGGAAAAAGTGTCAGTCCTTCCAGAGATAAAACATATCGCTGGACTCCCTACCCATCCCAGAAAACTGCAGAGCAGCAGCCATGGTCTGAAGATATTGTTTCTAAAACTTCAGATAAAATGGATTCTGTACTTACACCTCTTGCTGATTCATCAATGAAAGGAAAAACTTGTGAAGCCAATATTAGCCTTTTAAAGCTTAAAAAGCATGAAGCTTCTCCTTCTAATGGAACCTCAGATCACCTTGATTCTTGCAAGGTAATGAAAGACTGTTCCAGTGGTGAAAAGCCTGACAAGGACGATATCAGAAGTAATAGGATGCCATCACTGAAATCCCCTCTTCTGAATATCACAGATATGAAGTTATCCTTAACAAAGCAAGACACGAACAGTCTCTTAAAAAATGTCAGGCTTCTGTTATCCTCAACTAGTGGTGAAGAGCAGAATCATTTGGATGCAGTGAACTTGGAAACAAACAATTTCTCCTCTTATTCATCAAAGCTTCCTGATGCTTGTGTTGGCAACTTACAAGACAACAAAGATGTGCTTGGTAGCAATCTTGGAGAGCTCATTAATAACTTAAATAAAGAGGAGCAAAATCCCAAAGATGTTCACTCCAACCATTCCTTGCAAAATGCTCCCTTAAGCTCTTGCAAAGATACAAGTGACCAGAATAGGGAAGAAACTGGGAAAACATTGCCAAAGAAGGAGTTCAGACTAGGTTCATTAGATGAATATGTGAGTGGTGATGATTTAATGGGAAGTGAGAAGTCAGAACCAAGAATTGAAAAGTTGGATTCTTCTGTTAGTTCTTGTTTACCCTGTGACACTCCTGAAGATAAAACTGCCACCTCTGAAAAGGAAGATCATGAAAAGCCATCTGCTTCAAGTATTGCTTCTGCTGAGCTAAAAAATTTTACATTTCAGATAGAACCCACAGTTTCTTCATCAAGCAGTCAGGACCGTTTGCATGTGGATTTGAAAACCTCACAGGATAGGGAAGGGAATGAAGAGTGTGTCAAGTCACATGACCAATTTGAAATGGAAAGTTTTGAAAATCCTTCAGATAATGAGCTTCAAAGAGGAGGAAGCCAGTCAGTAGGCCTCCTTCTTCCAGATTTAAGCAAACTTGGCCTTCCTGCTTCTCTGCAAAGAGACCTGACACGACATATCAGTCTGAAGAGCAAAGTCGGAACACATCTCCCAGAGCCCAATCTCAATAACGCTCGTCGCATTCGGAATGTGAATTGCCATCGGAGAAGTGAGACGGAGAAGGAGTCGGGGCTTAAACCTACCCTCAGGCAGATTCTTAGTGCTTCCCGGCGAAATGTGAACTGGGATCAGGTCATCCAGCAGGTAACCAAGAAGAAACAGGAACTTGGCAAAGGTTTACCAAGGTTGGTAGCTTTCAGATCTAACCGTGCCTCTCAGGGCATGTTGAGGGGGGAGCGTTGTTTTTTTCCATGTCTGAAATGAACTCCAAAATCCTAAAACTAAGAGTTCATAATGAAGCTTGCTATGCCATGATCTTTTGCAGAGTTTTTGAAAACAATGCAATTTCTTTGCAAATAATGCAGAGTTTTTATTATTGATGCTATGAATGAATGTCTGTCTATAGCTTAAGTAAAAGTAATTTGCTCACAAAAGATTCTGATCAGTTCATAGTGATTGCTTTAATATCTGAATGTGGATGGTAACATTGTACTTTCTTTTCAAGTTCTAGTAATGGAAGAATGTAAAAATGCAGTCAGGATGGGAATGATGCTGTGATAGTTGCCTATTTCCTCATTTATTTAGGACTGTAAGAAATGCTTGCAGTGCTGCAAGCAGTGTAAATGCTTACTCTTAATTTGTTAATCTTTTTTTCTGATATGCAGTTTGCTTTTGCATTTAAGGAAACAATTATATAATAGTGCATTTTTGAAACTTTCTTTAAACCTGAACTATTTGAAGTGTCTTGAACAGATGTCGCATTTGGTTGTTCCAACCTTGGTTTGGAATAATTTATAATAACATGATTTCTGATTTGAAAATCATGCTGTCAGTTCTTAGCCAATAAGTGTTTACGTGATACACTGGAGATATTCCATTGCCAGGTGAGGTAGAAAGCACAGAATACTGGTGTAATGACTTGCCAGATCTCTTAAAGCAGTAGTGTACATATGGGGAAGGGGGAGGCTTCTGTCTGTGTGTAGCATGCTTGTAATTTGTTTATTTATTTTCTTTTTATCTTGTTAAAGGTTTGGCATAGAAATGGTGCCTCTTGTTCAAAATGAGCAAGAGGGTCTAGAACTCAGTGAAGAATCTGATCCATCTACTCTAGAAGGATTCCAGTGGGAAGGGATTTCTTTAGCAGTGTCTGGCTCAGCCAGAAAACGTAGCTTTTCTGAAAGCAGCGTCATAGCAGACAGAAATCCTGCTTATAGCTTTTTCAGTGAACAAGCCAAAATAAAAGAAAGTGGACAAAGGCAAGTAATTGCAGCCAGCCATTCACATCACATAACATCTGGGTTTGAGGCAAGCACTGGCATTGAGGCTGATCAGAAAGAGGAGATGCCATCTCCTGCTTTGTCACCTTTTATGTCTGAAAGAACTGAGGTTAGCAGAACAAGTCACAGCCTACAGGCCACCTCTGAGATCACAGGCCTCACAGAACAAGACCAGGAGAGCCCAGAGAAGAAAGCACCTCTTGTTGAAAAACAAAATGTGTTGGAGATCTCAGAAGAAAATCATCCAGCTTCAAATAGTGCTTCACTTCTTGCAGTGTCTAATAATATAGATGCAGCTACTGACAGCAGCTGCACATCTGGTACTGAACAGAATGACAGCCAAGGAATTGGAAAGAAGCGAAGAGCAACTGGCGTAAGTGTGCAATTCTGTCCAGCTTTGGTGTGCTGACAAGGTTCTTTCCCTGTCAGTGGTCATTCAGCTTTGGAATGATCTGTGCAAGGAAGACTTATCCCATCTGATTGTCTTGTACATTGATAACATCAGATTCATTTTTTGTTTGACTTAATTTTCTTTAAGAATGTTTTCCATTTCTGCTTTCATACTGTAGGACTTCTGATAATTTTTTGTAATTAGTAGGAATGATAAATGCTCTTTATCTGATTTGGTACCTGGCATACTGTGTTGGTAAACAAGAGCTGTTAAAATATTTCTGTGGAAGTACTAGGTTTTGTAGCAAGAATCTCAGTGTTTCACAACACAATTTAAATGGAAGCTAGTCTGTAGCAGAAATCAGTTTTCCTTAGATGTTCCTGGTTTTATGGTTAAGCAATGGAATAAAAACATCTTTACAAAACCATATACCTAAAATGATATCCTTGAATCTGTATTTGTTTCACAGTCTGGTCTTAGACTTATCTGAAGGTTAAAAAAAATCTTTTTAATCAATTTCACAAAATGGTTTTGCAGAAAGCAATAATTTTAATTCCTCACTGTTTAATCCTGTATACCTTCAACTAAAACTGTAGAGCAGGAACTCTGACTCAAGTGTGATCTTAAACATCTGAGCAAGAAAAAGGCTGTTGGCTTATTTAATATTTCTTCCTAGTTGAGATGAAAACATGACACTCTTGTCCTCCCTCTTATAGAGCAGAGCAAACAATGAGTTACATAAAGATGCAAAAAAATTGTATGTTCTTCTCTGTGCATACAACTAATGGTTGAAAAGATGGTGGATGTTTGACTTCTTGATTTAGGCAAAATCATTCTTGTTCCTTGTTAATAGATGATTTTACTTGCAGGAGGGATCTTCTCCTGAAGTCCCTAGTCTAGAAAGAAAGAATAAGAGAAGAAAAATCAAAGGTAAAAAAGGTGAGTGAATATCATACATGTGTTCATCTGGTAGAGGTTATAAACACCCAGTAGTATTTTGACTTGGCTGAAGTAGTAGTTCCTTGATGTCACTTTGCTGCTTCTTGGGCTTTTACTGAAGTTTGTAGTGTGGACTGCTCAAAAATCTGCAACACATTCTTCTCTGAAGACCTTTATCTTAATTTGTCTTAAGTTACTTCTAAGAGAAGGAGTATGTGCATCCTTTCTGCCTGCAGTTCACATTCCTGATTGTACAGATGGGACCTTTGCTTTCCCCTTTACAGGGTGGTGAGGTTTGTTGCCTCTTTGGGTGGAGGTTCTTAAGGGAGAAGTCCCCAGTTAACTCCCGTCTAATTTGCCGTGCAGCTTTCCCTTTCTAATTCTGGGTGGTCTCACCAGAAAAATTGTACTCTGCTTAATTTGGTCTCTGTATTCTGTTTTTGAAATCTCTGGCAATACTTTTTACTTTTTTACTGTCCTTAGTGGAAATGAGTGTGGAATGACTCTCTCCTCCCTGCTCCTGACCAAAGAAAACTCTTATTCTGGCATTAGACAGATCTTTCTCAAACATACCTAAAACATCCACATCACCATGTCTCAAAATGAACCATCCATGTTTTAGGAAGAATATTTTCTTTGGTAACTAAACCATTGCTGGGAGCTTTGGGCTCCAGAAGATGACTTTCAAATGGATTGTTTATCTTTTTTCATTATTTATTTATATTAAGAGTTGTTTATAATGTCGGACAATAATATGAATCTTCTGTGAGAATGAATATTTCACTACTTGAAAAGGTGAGGGGGTTTTATCAGTCTTATGTCTTCAATGGCCAGTGTCTGTTTCAACATTCTACTTAGTAAAATCTCCTTCCCATTACTTTGCTTTAACATGATTGTTACTGTAGTAAATCTGCTCAAGGAAACTGTAACCTGAACACAATTAAGCAGTGCCCAAATGAAAATTTGTTTGGACAATCTCTGGTGCCAAAAGTCTCTAGGAGAGATAGGAGGATCTTTTACTGAGTACAGTGGTCAGAGACTTTCTCAAGAGGTTGCAAACACCAATCTCATGGCCCAAAATTATCTTGAGTAGTAAACTATCTTTTTATTATTAGGTTCTTTTTCTTCAAAACAACTTTTCCTTGGTTTTTTAATTCACTGGATAATTTAAGTCTTGTTTAGCTTAAATTTGCCTTTCCCTTTTTGATTACATTAATGACAGGTATGTATTTGTACTTCTTGTATACATGTACTTAAGAAAAGATCTTTGTGGAAGAGAATTACTTCATTTATTTAAACTAAATTAGTGCTGGCAAAGCTGTGATGGAATTAATTACTAGAGTCAAGGCTGAGATTCCTTAAAGAGGAATACTTTGCCCTTCTTCCATGTAGATGTGGCTAGTCCTGCCCATAAATGCTCCTTTTCAGCTTGTACATTTATTGATGCTTGACCTAATTTATGTGAATTTTCCATTCTGAGGTGGTATTATTTATTATGATCTTACATGTAATGTATCTTAATGTATTGTTCAGTACAATTAGACTCTACATGTTGTTTCTTTTTCAGAACGGTCTCAGGTAGACCAGTTGTTGGCCATTTCTCTGAGGGAGGAAGAGTTAAGCAAGTCCCTGCAGAGTGTGGACAGCAACATCTTGCAGGCGAGGGCTGCCCTGCAGGCTGCCTACGTTGAGGTTCAACGGTACCTTGTGTTAAAGCAGCAGGTAACAGTGGGCTTTGGAAACTGTCTGAACTCGAAGTTGGCAGCATGAAGAGCTTCCTGTTAAATCAGTGGGACTGATATAAGCCACAACTGTTTTGCAGATAACCATGGAAATGAGTACACTGAGAAGTCAGAGAATCCAGATCTTGCAGGGGCTACAAGGTACAGGATACTATAGAACTACAATAGTGGAATGTTTACTCTCATATTCTTTGAACTCAGAATCTTTTTAAAGCTGCATTTAACTTGAATCCACTCATTTAAGTTACAATAAAATTGTAGGCTTTCAAATGAGGCCTTTATTGTCATTTGTGAACTGTCAGTTTTGATAGTTCCTGCTAGTGTCTTTTTTTCAAATTTTCTTCTTCCTTGTCTCTGTGTCTACCAGAATTGAGCTCTTGACACCACTAAATTTTATGGTAAAATATAAACATTTTTATTCTGATATTTATTTATTTATTTGTTTGTTTGTTTGTTTGTTTCATATATCTTCTCTTTTTCCATTAGAAACATACGAACCTTCAGAACTCTCAGAACAGCTTTCCTGCAGTGTCCTAACTGAGAGACAAAACAGCAAATCTCACATGGCAGCTGACTCAATTCCTTCAGGCTCTCTCCTGCCCCTTTTGGACACTTTGTCTTCTGTATCTCCACGAGGAGCTTCTGTGCCCATGAACATGCCATCACCATTCCAGTCTTCTGGCAGTGCACCCTCCGATACTCCCGACTCCTCAGTACAAGTTAAACGAGAACCTGTGTCTCCAAAAGGCACAGAACAAAATGTGAATTCTGTACTCCAGAGCTCTCCATGTGCTCCACAAACAGAAGAGGTGGAACAGAATGATGGTATTTGTAGTTTCGCTTTGTTTTAAGATAATTAGCTTTAAGAAAATAAGGAAATTATTTTTTCCCTGAAAGAATGTAAATTATGTCTCAACCTGCAGTCTCTCAGGCGGGGGTGAACTCATTAATTTGTGTAGGACTTCCTAGTTTTATTTTGGAAATAGAACAAACATGAATTTGAAGGTTACATCCTCTTAGAATAATTTAGTTAACTAAAAAAAACCCAAACCAACACAACCCAAAACAAACCTGAGAATTTCCTCTGTAATTTTTGTCTTCTAACTCTGCATCATTTAATCACCATTGGTAGCTAAAAAGCCACCTACAAAGGAAAAAGGCATGCCTGAAAATATTTTTTAAAAAATTACGAACAGCTACATTGAGATTATTCTGTGTTCTTCTTGAGCTCTGCTGGATAACCACAAAGAGTATAATTTGTAATATTAGAAGTAACAGTACCTCTGCTATTTGGATGTTAGGCACTGTTCACTCATATGAAGGGCATGGGAGGGATAGCAAGGAAGACAGGGGTTTACTTTTATCTGGAGGAGAAACTGCTGAATTAATAAACTACTAGTGGGAGAGCTCCTCCCTTAAGAAAGAGATCTTAATGACTACAGCTGAAATAGCTAACTCTTTATTTAGACAGTTCAAACCCCATAAAACCTCTGTGCTGTAGTCTGTGGTCAAAGGCTTAAATGCTATTGGTACTGAAGGTAAAAACTGAAGATGAAAAGCTCATCCCATAATTTCTTAAGAGCCTGTGAAGTCAAGCAGGATGACTCTAATGACAGTTGGTTGTCTGCCATAACAATGTCACTTACCTAGGCCTTTTACCTGGATAATTTGAGAAAAACATTTGTAAGATTGGTTCTTGTTAAAGATAGCCAACACAATTCCGGCCTTCCCCCCTGCCCCATCTGAAGTGCAAAATACTATTGGAAAATGTCATGTTTTAACTTTATAAGCACTTTTTTTTTCTCAAGCACGAGATGAATGTTGACTGAATTGAAGTTTAGACTTCTGTAATTATAAGAATTTGATTTCTTTTTTAAGTTTTTTTAATTTGCTTCAGCTGTAGAATTGCATTTAAGTGGTATTTTTTGTGCTTTTTTTTAGTCACCATTGCATTTCCTGTATTCCATTCTGTTACAATACATTAATGTAGTATTGTGAGTTTTGCTCCATCTCTTTTTGGAGGATTTGACAAGGAATGTGAAGTTCTGGGGGTATTCACTAAAGTAGAGTTGGAGCAGGGGAAGAATCAGCTTTTTTGTTTGTTTGCATTGTTAAGACTCAACTTTTAGGAAGCCACTACTTTTCCTTTGCTTTCCTGTTTTTATTGGCATATGCCATATTGTTATGCTTAAACATCAGTGAAATTTTATTTTTATTTGTATCACTGTCATTTTTATTCTCAGTTTTCCAACTCTAAGGAAAGATTTAGTGGCATGAAGTGTCTCGCTTGCAGAATCTTGAGTCTTCACAACAGAGAAGTGTAGTGGTTTTTTATTTTTTTACTTATGAAGATGAACCTTCAGTGTATACCTACATTTGTTACTTAAATAATTACTTTAGAAAGCTCTTAATCATGGAAAACTCTTATTTTTCCATTTCCTACAAACTTAATTTTGACAGCAAGAATATTCTTTTTATGTTTATTTGTCAAGTTACCACAGTTTTTGTATTGATGAACTTCTACATGTGCTACATTTAAAATGAGTTTGTCTTCAGATAAATTTGGTAATTTGAAGGAAAATAGGCATTTGTCCTCAGGTAAGTTCTGTAATTTGAGGAAGAGGAATTCACTCTGGGGCAGACTGTTTACTTTTTGGGGTTGCATGTTTAGCTTGTCAGTTTCCCATTGAGGTTAGCTCAGCTTTGTTTAGTTTCCCTAAACGCCAGCAGTGTGTCCCCCCTGCGGAAGTGAGTGATTCTGTTTTCTTACATTGCCGTGGTGATTTCCTGCTTCTCTTTCTAATACTGGCAGCACTCCAGGTGCTGAGAATAATTAAATTTCAGGTTTAGAAATTTCAGTTTAACTTGCTGGTTACTATTATTTTCCTTTATAAAGTGACCCCTTTCTATTGGGAAATGAGTGGCACATGATATTAGAGATGTATTCAGAATTTAAGTTTTGTGTGCCTTCTTCCCAGTATAATTCAACACAGTAACTCATTCAAACTTCATCTAAGCACTCATTTCTTCCATACAGAGGTTTTTCTATCAAGTTTTGCAGTTGTGCATGACAGTTACATTTCCAGGGAAAAACATCTTTCCATTGATTTACTTTAAATGTAAGATATCCTATGCTGTCAACAAGTTCTAGTTTTGTTTTGGAATTCCCCATCTGAGGAAGGTGTGGATGAAATGTTCTCATTTTAGTTGTTTTTAGTTGGATGTGTAATTCCAAAGCATCAAACTTGTCCTGTGAACGAATTAAGCAAAGTAAATTGTAAGGGTCAGGTCACCACCAGCTCTAAAAATTTTAACAAGCATTAGTCCTATATGGCTCACACATGCTGTGCAGTTAAATAACAAAGGATTTTCAACATGATAAATCTGTGAGAACTAGGTAAAACATAAGCAATTGCCTTTGGAGAACAGAACTCTGAATACAAGTATTTGGATTAATGGGATGTGTCATGTGCTTGTGGCCAAGCAATAGTGTAGGTTTAATTTGCTTGCTTCTGAGAGATGGAAAGGGGAAGTGTTTCAAATACTGCCAACNAGCTCTAAAAATTTTAACAAGCATTAGTCCTATATGGCTCACACATGCTGTGCAGTTAAATAACAAAGGATTTTCAACATGATAAATCTGTGAGAACTAGGTAAAACATAAGCAATTGCCTTTGGAGAACAGAACTCTGAATACAAGTATTTGGATTAATGGGATGTGTCATGTGCTTGTGGCCAAGCAATAGTGTAGGTTTAATTTGCTTGCTTCTGAGAGATGGAAAGGGGAAGTGTTTCAAATACTGCCAACTTCCCATTTGCATTGTGTGATCCCACCCCAGAAATGCAGTGAACTTGAAACATCCTCTTCTGGATTGTAGTTATTGCAAGTGCTACTGGGGAATTTTAGGGTGTGGGAAGCAGCTGTGAGATGCTGCCCTTAGTCTGTCTCAGCTGAGAGGCTGGATCATTTTGTTCATATTAGTTCAGTCATAATTAAATGACAGGGAGAGTGTGTTTACCCCATTGCATAGTCCACACTAAACTAACTAACTAAAGCCTACCCTCATGGCTGCTATTGCCAGGATGAAGGTACAGCGCTGCAGAGTGGGTTGTGCATGACTATCTACCTTAAATTAGGTCCAAGTAACTTGCTAGAAAGAACTGTATATAGTAGCTATAATAGTTCAGATGGGTTAAGCACAGAGTTTTTAAACTGTGTCACTGAATAGCTGAGTCATACTTGGCATGCATTGATTAATATAATTTCTACAGCAATCATGACAGCTGGTAAGGAGCACACAGAGAGGGGTGGTAGCATCTTAAGTCAACAATATAGGATTCACCAAAGATTGTCAGAACTTTAAAAGCATATAGCCAGCCAGCAGCTTAAATGATGTGCCCCATTCCTTTATTTCTATGGATAAACATTTTATTCCTCAGTTATATTTTTTAAAGCCTGGATAGCTGACTGAAATAGCAGATCTGCATGTGCCCATAGTTTTCAACATGTAGGAATATGTACTTTACATGCACAATTAAGTGTAAATAGAAAATATGGGGAGAGACACTTTGCATAAATAGTTATTGCTGTGTGGATTGAATGTAACACTAGGCTGTTTTCTTTAGAAGAGACCAACCAGAAAACTTCAGTGTATCCGGTTATCACTGCAACCATATCCCTATCAGGGCTGGCAGCTTGTTTCCAACACACTGATCAAGATGTCCACAAGCCTGCTGCAGACAAAGGACAGTCTGGACTTCCTGAGAACTCTTCTCCTCATTCAGTGTCTGTTTTCAACAAGAGAGAAGCAAATGATGCAGTTGCTGAAAGATTTTTACTGGATCAATGTAGCACTTCTCTTTCAAAGCATTCGGTCCTTCCAGAAATGCCGGTGGATAAAACCCCCAAATTGTCAGCAGAACCGTCTGAGCAACACTTGACAATGGCTGCAGTCCCAGCAGAGAAAGGGACTAGAAGGAGGAGAAAGTTAAGGAAGAAGAAAACTCTGAGGGCAGCCCATGTGCCGGACAACAGTGATACAGAGCAGGATATGATTGACTCCAAACCTGTCCGGAAGGTCAAGGGTGGAAAGGTTCCTAAAGGAGAAAAAGTTACTACGTCCACTCCTCCAAGAGAGGAGGGTGGAGCTACTGCTCAAGCAGCAAGAAACAGAGATGAGAATGATAGTGATGCTTCTCTGGAACTAGTGGAAGTTTCAGCACCTCAGTGCGAGGTGGTTGATGTTTCATCAGAGTCAGGGGATGAGAAGCCAGACAGCCCATCAAAAAGGGATTCACGCAACTCTGTGGATCAAGCAGTCCTAGAGGCATCTTGCTCTGGTTATGATGAAGTGAGCTCCACCAGTGAGATTGGCACAAATTATAAGAATGATGGGAAAAGAAGGTGAGATGATTGTAGACCTCTCACAAGTAAAATTATTATTACATAGTGTTCATAAGAGGCCTCTCTTTTTTTCTGTTCTTTTCTTTCCTTTTTTTTTTTTTTTTTCCCAGAAGGTCTTACATTAATGACTTCAGGAGTGAAATAAAAGGGAAAACAAAAACTAACTTGGCTTTTCTGGTCAACAAGTGAATGTGTTTTGTTACCTACTAATTTCTCTTAATACAAGAACAGGGCTGCCCAGTTTGGTTTTGAACTTACCTGTCATGGCATATTTTCTACTAAGGTGCAGAGTCTTGTGTTTTGGAGTATTACTTACCCCAGTATTTTGTCTGATAATGAACATGCAAAGTTCAATCTCACTACTGTTTATTTGTGTGTTACAGTGTGGCTGAGACACAGACATCCTTATCATCCCTAAGAGGATCAAAGAACTCCTCAGGTATATCTTTTAAGCTTTCCTTCTGATGCTTTGTATGTAGCATCTTGCAGGACTTTGAGTGAAGTCTTGTTCAGCCTGCTTCCACAAGGGAGTTTTGCCCTGAAGATAAAAGCTTGCACTCAAAACTGAAATGGGAAGTGACGTGGACTCACTTACATCATCTTACAATTGAATGCTTTGTGTTTTGATTCCTCCACATCTCCCTGCCCTTCCCACATGAACACATTGCCCCACAGTCTCTGTAGAGCTCTAGGACAAACAACAATATTACAGTCTTTTTGTAATTTTCAAGGTATTTCTGGGCTTAGTGTCATATGAAGGTCTTTTTAGCACTTTATATTGCCCTCTGTCACATTTACAGTCCCACTGGAATCCACAATGAAATTTGACTTAAAGGTGCTGAGCCCATGAAATAGTTCTGCTGGTTGGCAGTACAAACCACAGCAATGTGTTTTCTTGACTGTGTTCCCATAGTCAAAAGTACACGTGTCTCTGTCCTACAGAAGTGTCTTCAGAGCCAGGTGAGGATGAAGAGCCTACTGAGGGAACCTTTGAGGGACACTTGGCTGCAGTGAATGCTATTCAGATTTTTGGGAATTTGTTGTATACCTGCTCAGCAGACAAAACAGTTTGTGCCTACAATCTCGTTGTAAGTAAGGTTGTGGGAGTGGTGTTACATCAATTGCAATCACAAGGTTGTCTTTTGTAATGCCTTACTGTATAGTAAAGAAAGCAGCTGCTTTTTCAAGCACCTAATTTATTTTATACTATTCTTTTCTTCAAACCTCTCTTCTCCACCTCCCCAACCCCTTCTCCTTATGAAAGGGACAAGGGCAGATAGATTGTCTCGTGTATCCTGATTTTTTTAGCTGTCCTGCCCTGTTCTGTTAGGTGCATATCCCAAGAGGTATTATTGCCTTTTATGCTGACAGCCTCTATGCTTTCTGTTTCAGAGCAGGAAGTGTGTGGCCATCTTTGAAGGACATACTTCAAAAGTGAACTGCCTTCTGGTCACTCAGACAAATGGGAAGAATGCTGCACTCTACACTGGCTCAAGTGACCACACTATCAACTGTTACAATATCAAGGTACTCAAAGTCTATGTTGATTTACATATGCTGCATTTTTATGCAAGTTTTTTTACAAATATAAATTTTAAAAGCCTTTTAAACCCATATGATCTGGACATGAACACCACTACATACCTCATTAAAGTGGAGCAGGGAAAAAAACCTACAAACAGAACAGCAAACCATTAACTGATTTAGTACCCTAATCTTTTGACTAGCTTTTAGTAGAGTTTTTGTCAGAACAGCATGGCATGATCCCAAATGTTGGGGATACTAAAGTGCAGGATAGCTGTTTGGCCATGAATCTAACTTGTCTTCCTGTATTTCTAACTTCATTGCTTATGGAAGAGAGCACTGCTCTCTGCTCTCTCTGTAGAGCAGCCATAGAGAGAACAAGTATCTGTTACATTGAGAGCAGGTGAAAGAGCAGACTGAGGCTTCCTGAAGCTGGATATTTGAGGATAAATGATAAAAAGGCTTGCCCAACTTGTGACTTGAAGGACTAGAAAGTAAATATCTGCTTCAGAGAGCAAACTGCCAGAGGTTTTAAATGCTTATGTTCCCTCTGGGGAACTTAATGGGGAATCCTCAACTGTGTAACAGATGGTTTTCATATATGTATATATCTATGCCTATATATTTATAGTCAGTAGTCTAAATTTCTATACACATTGGAGGTTGTGACTAGAATAAAGTGTTTAGTGTTATAACTGGTTGCTGATGTACAGTCAAGCCTTAGAGATAGTCCTGATTAAGACGAAGATCAAACTGCCATGTGACACAAGACTTTCAGATGTTTTCTCCAGTTCTGTTGGTTTAAAAAGTGAAAATCATCATTCATATCAGGCTTTTTTCCTTGAATTGTTTTCAATTAATGAAATTCTTTAAGTGCTTCTTTCCATTGCTAGACCAAAGAGTGCATGGAACAGTTTAAATTGGAAGATCGAGTGCTCTGTTTACACAGTAGATGGCGGATCCTTTATGCAGGTCTTGCAAATGGCACTGTGGTTACTTTCAGCATAAAGGTTAGTTTGTTTAAATGTTGGCACCTGAAAGCCTGTTGTGATGTTGTTTCTCTCCTCTTTGTGTTTCTTTCCATTCTTTATATACAGTAGTAAATGTGTTTTGATATAAATGGTCACTGTTGGCCCCTTTTGGCTGTTTATTTTGTCCGTGCATGAAGCTGTCCCATCTCCCTGTCTCTTTGTTTATCTTTCTTTTAGGTGCTGTACTGTTAACGTTTTTCCTTAAGGTTCCTCCTCTACATAACATAAGGAGTTGTTTCCTTGATTTGGAAACTTAATTGTTAAGATGCAATTCTTACCACTGCTATTTTGAGTGTTAATAAAATGAAATCAGATGCTGTAACGAGCACGACACAAAAAGGACTCAGTGATCTAGTAAGTGTCATAGCGAAATTTAAATTCTTAAATTCCGTTTCTTTCTTCTCTCACCAGAATAATAAACAGGTTGATATTTTTGAATGCCATGGCCCTAGAGCAGTGAGCTGCTTAGCCACAGCTCAGGAGGGAGCACGCAAGTTGTTGGTAGTGGGCTCCTATGACTGCACCATCAGCGTGCGCGACGCGCGGAACGGGCTGCTGCTCAGAACCCTGGAAGGGCACAGCAAGACTATTCTCTGCATGAAGGCAAGTGTCGCTGAAAATACATTTTGGATAAAGAATGCTTAAAAGGATGAGCAGATTGTGACAGGAAATAGAGAATTTCTCTATTTTAAATTATAAAAACTGAGCAATTTGGTAGATAAATTGTCTCTGTTCGGCTGCCATATCTCATGTCCCCAGCTGCCACATCTAAGTCTGTGATTTGAACACTTCAGGAATAGTGATTCCATCACTTCCTTGGGTGGCCTGTTCCAATGCCTGATCATCCTTTCAGTGAAGAAATTTTTCCTAATATCCATTCTAAACTTCCCCTGGTGCAACCTGAGGCTGTTGCCTCTTGTCCTGTCACTTGTTAGGAGTTAGGAGCATCATTTTTCTTACATGAGCAGCATATAAGTATGCAGCACATCCAAAATTTCCAGGAAGCCATGGGTTTTACTGTGCTCATGCAGAACAGCATTCTGCATTCAGTTTGTTTGGTCCCTGATTTGCTGCCAAGCTGTCCATGAGAACAATCCATAGGTAGGATGAGTTAGCCTGGTGGGCTGCAAGTTAACAGCTTTTTCTGTCAGTTGTGAAGTGTTAAAAATCATTGTAGTACATTTTCTAGCTCTTATGTGAAGAGCTCAGTGCATGCTTTTTCCTTCATACTCTTGATTGATTTTAAGGCTCTCAAATTTTGGAAATATTACAGTACAACTTTAAACTGAGCAGTGTCTTAATATTTTGCTTGCCCGTTTCCATATTTTTTGCAAAAAATAAAACTCTTTTTTTTTTTTTTTTTTTTTTTTTTTTTTTTTTGTAAGGTTGTGAATGATCTGGTATTCAGTGGCTCCAGTGATCAGTCTGTCCATGCCCACAACATTCATGTAAGTCTCCTATAGAAAGATGGAATGACTTTTGCTATTAAGGCACTTAATTCCTATGCTATAAATTCAGTTATTTCCAGAATATTTGACTGACTGGTGGGGCAGGTTGCTTCCAGAAGAGGAAGTCTCATGATTGTGTGAATATGACTATGCACTGTAGGTAACTCTGGAGGCATGAAGAGACTGCATAAACTTGCTGACTCTTATCACATGACAAGCAATGCTTTTTTATCTGGGCATCTTGCTTTTGTAAATATATGTGCTGATAATATGGAAGGAGTTCAGAGGAAAGTCATGTGAGATATTCTGGTGGGGAAAAAGTTTCTTTTTGACTGGAAGAATTTGAGGAACACTGTGTTCCAAGCTAGATGGTTCAAAAGCTGTTGTATCATTATGATTGCTTTGTCTCTAGCCTACCATTCTCTCCCTCTTTTACACCATCTTCCCTCAGCCCCAGCAGAAGCATTCATGTAGCTATGCAATAAGTTAGATTAAGAAACTTAGAGGGAAATTTTAGTTGATGAAAAAAGTATATTTCTGTGTATTTAGCTAAATTTGCTAATTGATTCTTGTGGTTACATAAATTCTGCTAATACTAATAGCATGGTACTAGTTTCAGGATGGGTGGGAATATGTAATTAATGATGGGAAAAGAATCAGAGAATCAATTAGGTTGAAAAAGACCTCTGAGATCATAGAGTCCAGCCTATTTCCAAACACCACCTTATCAGCTAGACCATGGCATTTTCAACATCCAGTCTTTCCCTAGATGCTTCCAGGGACAGTGACTCCAACACCTCCCACAGCAGCCCACTCCAAAATCTAATCACCCTTTCTGTGAAGAATTTCTTCCTAGTACCCACCCTCCCTGGTGCAACTTGAAGCCTTTCCTCTTTTCCTGTCACTGGTTACCTGGGAGAAGGGAATGACCCCTGTCTGGCTACACCCTCCTTGCAGGGAGCTCTAGAGAGATAAGCTCCCCCTGAGCTGCTTCTTCTCTGGGTTAAACAGCCTCAGCTCCTTCAGCTGCTTCTCATTACAATTGTGCTTCAGACCCTTCACCGGCTTCGCTGCCCTTCTTTGGACTCACTCCAGCACCTCAATGTTCTTCCTGAACTGAGGGGCCCAGAACTGGACACAGCACTTGAGATGTGGCCTCACCAGTGCCAAGTACAGGGGAAGAATCACTTCCTGGTCCTGCTGGCCACACTGTTCCTGGTACAGGCCAAGATGCCATTGGCTTTTTGACCTGGGCATACTGGTGGTTCATGTTCGGAAGCAGAAGAAGAGAAGAGAGAGAACTTTACACAGACCTATGCATTTCTGTTGTACTGGAATGGCTCTGTGTTAGGATAGGCAAACAAAAGGATAAGTAGTATTTGATCATAATCTGTAAGTGCCTTCACAGGGAATGGAAGTCTAATAAAAGGTGTTTCCATTTTTGAGTAGTGAGCATTGAAACTAGTTCCCCTATCTAGGTTAGATAAAACCACTTTGTTCTGTTGTTTAAGAAAAACTAAACCAAATCCCTGTTTACCTTTGCTGTTCTTTGATGCAGACTGGAGAGCTGGTACGGATCTATAAGGGCCATAACCATGCAGTAACGGTTGTGAACATTCTTGGGAAAGTCATGGTGACAGCATGTCTGGATAAATTTGTTCGTGTTTATGAACTACAGGTAAGAAAATGAGTGGTTGCTAATGACATTTATCTAATAAGTGTTAATTAATGATTTTGAAGTCAAATAGAAGTCATCTTTGTACATTCTGATCTCTAACCCATCTCACTTTTTCCTGTCACTCAGTATATATCGTTGTCTTACCAGCCAAAAAATAAACCATTTTTTTAGAGCCTGGGTTATTCCAAAACAGTGATGGCTCAGAAAAGTGGGGAAACATTAGCTTTGTCTGCTGAGAGAAAAATGCTTAGTTGGACAAAAAGATTCCCAGAAGCAATAATAAGCAAAAGTGAGCTTTCAAGGTGGATATAAAGTTTGGAATCCGCCATAGCAGTTTAGTTGCTACCAAGAAAACTGCTCTTGGAAGTATTATCCTTCACATGTCTGTGAAAAATGGCTATTAAAAATGTCATGCTATTAAATGTCTGTTTCTGTTTCTTTCAAGTCACACGACCGCTTGCAAGTCTATGGAGGCCACACAGACATGATCATGTGTATGACCATCCATAAGAGCATGGTAACTCCCTTCTTTTCACTGGTTTTAAAGAGAAGGTTGTAACTGCCACAGGTGCATACAAGACAGTTTAATTTCTTCAGATGAAGAACTCACCCTGCTGTTTGGCTGCATTTCCAAGTTGTTCTTAGTCAAAAAGTCAAGTTCTATAACAGCTTTATATTTATGTCTGGGGAAAAAAATCACCATTTAGCATACTATAGTCTTCAAACAATAATTCTTTTTGTAGTGATGATTACAGTGAAGACTCTAGAAGTAGTAAAATACTTCCAATTTTTCAAGTGTCAATCCTGTTTAACTTTTACTCGAGGGAATCACTCAGATGCTAGAGAAGAACTTCACCCACAGTCAAACCTTTGACAGAACAAAAAACAGGTGTGCAGTTGATTCAGGTGTACAGGTTTCTTCATAAATCTGCCCTGCAAGATAAATTTCAGAAGCACTTCTGGATAAATATTTCTTAAAATAGTCTTTAAAAGCACTTATTTATCTGCCTGTCTAGGAAATTGTTTGTAAAGTTTCTTTGAGATTGTAAAATGAAAGGTATAGTAGTGATCTGTAATAACAGAAAAGTTAAGTCCAAAGGAACAGATTTCCTACTAATTGGAATACATTCTGCCCAAGCATCAAATCAAATGTGAGTCCAACCTGAGGCTTGAACTGTGCCCCAGCAGTGATCTGCTGTGAGCATTCTCAAATCGCAGAAGGGTGCAGGTGAGAAGTTTAGTGATGAGTGAAAGGATCTGCATCAGTCTTTCTGAAATTCTGATGTTCTTCCACATACTTCCTCTCTATCCTTTTTTTGATATCCATATAGCTGGTTAAGTCCTGGAAATATATTCAACTTGACATTTACACCTACATATTTTTTAACTTTAATGGATAGTACCATAATTTAAACTTTCCTGAACTGTTACACTCATGGCACTATCAACAATAGAGGTTATGGAAGCATTTCTTATTCATTCGTATGTTTTTGTGAACTATGAATGCAAATATTTAAAGAATTTGGTTATACCTGTTTTTAAAATGTAGAAGCCTTGCATGCTGATATTTCATTGTTTTTACCTACACTGAAGTCTCCCTATTCTTTTATTCCCAGTTTGCTTATCCATAAATGTTTCTTTTACAGATCTACACTGGATGCTATGATGGCAGTGTCAGAGCTGTGAGGCTTAATCTGATGCAAAATTATCGATGCTGGGTAATTAGCAAAATGTTTTTAGACTTCCTTTGTTACTGAATTTTCTGGGGGGTAGTCTCTAATCAGTTAGTCTTGGGTAGTTTGACCTTAGAGTTTTTATAATTGATTATTTTTTAAAATGTGTATGTACCTTTAAAGTATCATTTAGGTATATATCACTAGTTTCATTTTTTCTTGTCTTTGCTGTGTGTATATAGATATGCTTTGGGAAAAGTTGTTAGTTTAAATTACTGTTCTTCCTAGCAGTTTTTAGATAGTGACACGTAACTGTTTAAAACCAAAAACTTGGGCTGAGTGACATAGAAAAGCTGATTTACGCTGCTAAATAAGTTCAATAAATTCTAAATTGTTTTTGTCACAGGCAAGCTTAAATCTTGTAAAGGCTTAATTCCTCTCTTCTTCCTGCCATTTCTGCTGATGGTCTAGGCTTGGCTAAAGCCAGGAAGAATTTCTGTAAAGCTGTAATTGAAAAAATAGAGACCATTGAAAATGGAAATAGAATAAGATAAACTTACAGGAGTTGCTAAGTGTGCTTACAGTCTTGGAAGAATATTGTGAAATTGCAGGAAGAAAAGCATTAGCAAAAATTGTATTTCCCTGGCTTATTCTGGTGTATTGTTTTTTCTACCAGTGGCATGGATGTTCACTGATCTTTGGAGTTGTGGACCATCTGAAACAACACCTGCTAACTGACCACACCAATCCAAATTTTCAGACCCTGAAATGTCGTTGGAAGAACTGTGATGCTTTCTTTACTTCCAGGAAAGGTTCCAAGCAGGTATGTGGTTGAAATAACATGGCTGTATTTGCTAATATAAAGTGCTTTATATCAACACAGTTGTGAGACTTATTGATCCTGTGTGGGACTTGTTGATCCTATTTCTCTTAAAAAGGGTTAAATTTTTCTAGTTTTGGCAGGCTTAACTGGATGTGGTTACAGTCATCCAAGGCTAACAGGGTTCACTTCAACCTGTGGCAGATGAACAGTGCAGCTATGGTAATTTGATATATGGTCAGTTTAAAATAGTTTGATCCTAAAATATTACATGGAAATGGTAGAATTCTTAAAATACTCAAGGAAATTCTACTCATGATACTAGGAAGTTATTGAAGGAAAAATGTCTTTATAAAGTGAACAAACATCTGCCTTGAAAACAGGTTTTTATCCTTTTAATTTTTATCCATCGCTACTTCTTTCATTGTTGTTTATTTTTCACATGAGATTGTTAGCAAAAACCAATCTTTACATAAGTAGTGCATAAACTTCTGGGTAAAAGTTAGCACAGAAGGGGGAAAAATGAAGAAGACATAAGAGTTGGATTAAGTGATGTGGGAAGGATTGGGAGATGGCTGTAAGGAGAGCTGTTACCTATAGACTGATTGGTAAAATCTACATTTTAGTCCTTGGCAATATAAACTGCCTTCCTTTGAATGCTTTCCAAAATACGGGAAGGATGGAGGTTTCTTTGAGAATTAACAAACAGTAGAATCCTTAATTTCTCTTAAATTGCTGGCTTTGGATATGATGTGTTCACTTAATTTGTTCTTCTAATCAAAATGGAAACCCTTTTTTACTTGTCTTTAATGATGTGGTATGTGAAACACTTTATCTATGTGATTTAATAGCTTGACAATGATACTTACCTTTCTAGAAGCTTTAAGCCAAACAAATGTATATTATCTAGAATGTCACTTTCACTGAGGCTTCTAGAATCTTTTGCAAAGTTTTTAGTAGGTTTTTCGTGACAACCATAATGGTTTTTTTTAATTGACTTCTGTTTCTTTTCTAGGATGCTGTAGGACACATTGAAAGACATGCTGAGGATGACAGCAAGATTGACTCATGAAGCTTTTCACCTCCCACATTGGGAAGTAATTTTGTATGTCATAATTATTCCAAATAACATCAGTTTCTTACTCCAGTCTTTCCTCTTTCTTTTCCCACTTGGAATGCAAAAACTGAGTGGGTCTGAAATGCATTGCTACAGAGACTGCAGGTTGTGTTGTGCTCTGTAGAAGTAAGGCTGGTAATCAAGACTTAGCCCAAGTTCTTGCAAGTTTTTAATTCACTGGTGGACAAGAATATTCCTTCCTCTTGTCTGCCTTGATTTTTTTGTTGTTTGTTCTTTTTCAAGTGGTTTTATTTGTTTTTACAAGAAGCATAGTCTTTGGAAAGTCCAAAGGGGTGTTGAGAACATAGATTACAATAGGTGCTGCTGTTTGCAAACTCAGATTGAAGCCTCTTATGTGTCTATGACATGTCCGTTTTTGTTGTATCCAATTTTTAGCTGATTTTAATAAAATTCTGCAAACCAGAATGTCACAAATTCTAACAATGTAACCTGAAAATCCAGTGTACGTTTTTACTTTCTTCATAAAAAGAAAAGTTATTTTATGGAGACTGGAATAAATTAATTTTTTAATGTTAATTGTAACTTATTTTTTATTCCTTGTATAAAAATCGCTATAACTGGTACAATATATACAGTGATAGATCCCATACCTCCTGAGGTATTTTGTTTATTTTTAGGAAAGTGGTTATTTCTTGAGAGAGATGCCACTAGCAGCAGAAGAGCCAGAACAGTGGCTCTACTCACATGCTTTGCAATCATAGTCTTTTTCAATACAGGTCTTTATGTATGGGAAAGAAGTAAGTGGTGTCTGTTTTTCTCTTAGTTAAAGAGCAGCATAGCCACCACTGCTGTCTTGATAAAACACCATGATTGGATTGCTGATTTTATATGGAATCTTAGTGACTGAGCTTTGCAGTCCCATATCCTCATGGCATAGTAATCCAAGAGAAATGCAAAGGCACTGTGTGTCTGAGAGCATCCACTTTGGGAGTGTTTCCTTTCTGTTGTGAACTGGCTTAATTGTCTTGGGCTCTATCAAGTTCATGAAAACTCAACTGGAAAGAATGGAGCAGGATTTTAGAGTCTAAAGTTCTCAAGCAGAAGCTGAGGATACAAAATGCATATCATGTGTAAAAGTCTTGTTTCTCCCAATGCACAGAAAGTACCACAGAGAGGCCAGTCCAGAAGGGAAGACTGTTTCCACTTGTCAGAATTCCCCTGCAGGTGTCCCTTGAGGGGGATCTCTTCACCTTGTGAAGTTCAGTGGAATGCCCTTCTGGCACTTGCCATCCTCTCTCCCCTAATGACACTAATTTAGCAAAGAGCCCTCTTAACATTGAGACTAATCTAGCAAGGAGCTTCGTGTTCACTTTTGCCTAACTTGCTGCTCAGAGGAAAATAAGCAAAGGTTTTCCTAAGCTGTATGGGAAGGTGAAGACAGCAAACTGAGCTGCTGATACACAAATCCAGCACTTTTCAAAGAAAACCAACAAAACTGAGTGGACTGTTTTTACTGGGTATTTTTTTCATAACCACTTTCAGACTTCTCAACCATAGACCAAATAAGTTTTATAGCCTCATTCTATGACTGTAAAGAAGCCTTTTTAGGCCAAGAAAGTGAATGATTGAGGAAAGCCCATGGATGTTCTTCTGCCATCAAATCAAGGAACTTCAGGGCCTTCTCTGGAGCACACTGGTTTTGTATTATCTTAGCAGACAAACAGAATTGCTTTGACACTGATGAGTACTTTTTGTGAGACAAGAGTAAAATATGAATGAGATGCAGTAGCATCCTACTTCAAAGACATGGAAATCTCTTAGGTTCCAGTGCTTTTGTGGTGATTGATTTTGTTTGTTTACTTTTTATTAAGCTGTTTGTGGATAGCAAAAAGCCCCAATATGTGGCTCAGACCTCAGGCTGTTCTGAGGGTGTTCTTGTTTTGGTTTTTGAGGGATGTGTGTTTGTGGTTTTGGTGTTGGGTTTTTTTAATCATTCTTTCTGTGGGCTGTGAATGAAGCAATTCAATAGAGAATCAAGTTTGGGGAAGTTTTTAAGCAGTGCAAGTGTTTTATGATGGAGGGTGTAATGCTCTAAACTCTGAGAGCATTTCTTTGGTTTTTTTCATGACCTAAAAGCAGAAGACTGCGTAATACTTAAACTATTTCCAAAGGTGTTGATATTCAGGAGTTCTTCTGGGAGTTTCTTGAACCACAATGAGGGAGCTTGTTTGTGAGTGTGGCATAAACTATATGGGTGTACTAAGCTGTCCTTCATGGACTGTGCTGCAAGTGAAGGTGTGGAGCTGTGTCCCAAGGACGAGCCTGTGGGACAATAGTGGCATTCTGGAAAATGTGTGAGCGGATTTTGTTAGTTCTCCCTTGTGATTCTTGACATTCTTTCAGCTGTTTTCAGGAACATATGAAGACCTTTCTCGCTAGATGTTGCAACAAACACAGTTATTACACTTTATTTGCATTCCCATTTGCTTGTTGGATTTATCTTTTTTAATTGGTGAAAGCAGTCTTTCTTTTTGTGTGGTCCATGATATTTCCTTATCTGTGTTGAAAACAATCGTCCTGAAAATCCTCCTTCTGAAGTCCAGCTTTAGCAGTGGTGTCTTTTGCTACTTTGTAGGTCATTTCAGATACATTGTAAGAATCCTAAATTGGGTAAGAGGTGGGAAAATAGCAGAGCTCCATGAGTGAAAAATTTTGCTTCCTAAGTGAGAAACAATTTTAAAAACCTCAGGGGTTCAGAGGAAGATGCTGTACTGCTTTGTCATGAGGATATCTTAAAAGGATTTGCTATGAAGCTGTGCAGCTGTGGAAATCCCTGGGCTTCTCTGGAGTTCTGTGGAGGGGTTTCCTATTTGTTCAGCTGGAATTTGGTGCAGATTTCACAATTGGCCATTTACTTCTTCTGGAGGCAATTGCAGAAGAGAGATGCCAAACTAATATTTGTTTGTTGGTTTTCATTAATGAGATCCTCTCTGGTCTTGCAACTTAGAGTTTTGACTCCTGATATACCTCTAGTTGAAGAATGTAATAACTTGGGGAAGGTGGGCTGTTTGTGATATTTAACACAGTAATATTTGCATGAAAAGCAGTACTGCATGTCTGAAAACAGTTTCAGGACTATTTTTTTTGTGTGTGTTTTCAATTTGTTTTTTATGCAAGTAAAAAGTTGTGGGTGGAAGAGTGAGTAGAGTGAGGACTTATGGTTAGCTGTGGATTTTTTATTAGGCAGATGTTAAAAAAATGTGTTCTGGACTTGCTGTATGGCTGACTACATATGGCAGCCCTTTAGGGGCCTTTTGGGATTGGTCTGTATTAGCTTCTCCTTTCTCCTTCAAGTATCAGGGAAAAATAACAGCTATCTGGCAGTGCAAAACACTCTGGCCTAATGCTGCTGCTTCTGTACGTGGAAGGGGATGGAGGGAAAACTGCTGCATCCCTTGGTACAAAGATGCATTAAGTATCCAGGCTTCTGCTTACCATGTGTCACTTAGGTGTGAATTACAGACTTTAAACATATTATGTTTGAAGTAGTGCAGTTCTTAATGCACATTTTCAAACAGTACAGTCATGGTGGATCAAGGTAAATGATAACTGCAAACTTGCAATAAATGGCAGGGGAAATGTTTTTGTTGGGAAAATACTTTTCCCTTAAGTTGAATTAAAATGCAGGTACAGGAGAATCTTGGTTTTCAGATTTGTGTGGTATTATAATTCAAGCAGTCTAAGTTGTCCAGAGTTGCAGAATATGTGAGGAAGGATAAGGAAACGGTTTCAGCTACTGTTTGTAAAATAATTAGTCCTCAAAGAGCAAACTGTGTAGGTATATATTCTGTTATATGCACCTGCCAGCTTCTCAGATTTCATTTTGCTGTAATGTTAAAGAGTCTTTTTGAAGAATGGAAGTGGAATAAAACAACTTGATTAAATATTTAATAATTTAAGCTGTGTGGAACATGTGCACAGGTTGATTATGGTTTTCTCACTTTGGTACAAAGCTGTGAGTGTAATAACAAAACTTTACATGGCAAAAGAAGAAATGAAAAAAAAATAAAGGTCTTTATATTGTTATGATTTGTCTGTTTCTCCTTTGTTTTAAATAGAATGATTCTTCCACAGGACTTGGTAGAACTTGACTTTGTTCTGGATTTTTTTCCTGTTTTATGAGGGCTGGATAAAATCAGACAGGCCACTTTGAAGCTCCAGCACTGGCAGGAATGTTACAGGTGTGCAGGAATCTCAGACCTAGTCATCTGTCAGGGAAATGAAACTGTCCACCCAGGTGGTGCCTCCAAGCAATGTGCTGCCTGCCTTGCTTCATGGCCCAAGGCAGGCTCTAGAGAACTTCCCCTGCAGTGGGCCATGCCTTGCTACTTTTTGCCACTAGAGAACTAAGTAGAAGGTTCTCCTGACAAAGTCTGGTCTTTCTTGCATGTTTTGTTTTTTCTCCACTTTTTATATTGCACATGTTTAAACCTGTAATTCTTTAAGCTGATAGCAAGGCAACCTCTCAAGCGCTTTTTTTTTTTTCTCAAATGTATTCAAGGAGTAAATGGGCAAGTATTTGAGATATTAAGCTAATTTCACACTTGCCATAAACTCCAAAAGCTGCTGTATATTCAGGAGAATGATGGAAGAGAGCTCAATATTTCATTTTTATCTGTTCTTCCAGAATAAAACCAAAAAGCCTAGGCCAAAATCCAGTTGATTTTATTTTTGGTTCCATTAAACTCATTGTACTTGCCCATTGTAATACTATTCCCAAAATGGTCATGCTGACACAGTATTTGATTCTGCTAAAAGTCACCTCTTGCAATAAAGAAATGTGTGGCACTGTTGGGAAATAGGACTTGGGGTGGGGGAAATATCTGTGTGTATGTAGATATATAGATTTGTACATATGAGAGGTTTTCTGCCTCCAATGGCAGAAAATAAATTCCTCAACATTAAGGGGAATGCAGTTACAATAAAAAACACTTATAATATCCAAATGTGTAATTAAGATCCCATGGGGGTACTAAAAAAGAGAGCCAATTGCTCTGATGGCACTTTTGCTGAGGCATTAAATATTAGATATTGCAGCCTGTCATGCCCTACTCTCTCATTTCTACATGGCAGAGATCCAACCTGCACAGCCAAATCTGTAACAGTCATTGGGTTGCATAATATTAATGTAATGAGCACAATCTCATGTGAAATATTCAGTAAACATGACAAAGAGATGAAAGGATAATACCAAGAGCAGGACATAGAGTTAATAACTAATTACAAGGTGGTGGTAAACACCTCTGACTTTCACAGTTAGACACAGTCCCAGTTTCACCTGACTTGAGGGAAGACTTTTCCAGTTCTCAGCACAAGCAGAATAATTGTGTATTCTCCATCTCTTCATCATGCAGAGCAAGCTTAATTCAGTCATCAATAAATTAATCCTTGTTGCCCAAAGGAAAAATGTCAGGATGCTATAAAAGTAGTTACAAAATATGCACACTGTCCTCTCTACTAGAGTATGGTTGTCTCTTTTTCCAAGGCCTTCTTCCCACGTGCTGTTGACCTTGGCAAGTGAATGACATCATTAGGAAGGGCTCCTGTTTGCCCTTGGGGTGAATGGTGTTAGCTCCTTGGAAGTCTTCAGTGTGTTCCTGATGAAGGTGGCCGCTGGCTCCGGTGCTATGCGTACAGAGTGAGCTGCAGCCACTGGAAGAAGAGTTAAAGGATGGCAGAGCTGTTGGCATCCTCCCACAAATTGTGTGAAGACACCACCGTCTCTAGCTGCCACTTAGCATGACGTAGAGTGGCACTGGGGAATTTTTACTTGAGTCTCTTTCTCCTATTTCTCCTTCCCTTGCAAAAAGGGTGTTTTCAACAGTCTCCCTAACAGAGGACATGCTTTGAAGTTGAAACTTTCTAATTCTTTTTAATAAGATTTTTAAAAGGTAAAGAACTATGCTAAGCCCCATTATCATTTAACACCATGTGTTTGATCTAAATTGCCTCATAAAAGAAATCTCTAAAGTTTTTTGATGGACTTTAAGGATGATATGAAGAGGCTGCAGCAGTGCCCTTCAGCACCAGCTGGAGTCTTAGAGAGCAGCTGGCAGATCATTGATGTTTTCTGTGTAAAATTGGTTGAAAAATTTTTAGGAGGTTTTGCAGCCTCTTACTAATTGGGTGACAATTTCAGATGAACTCTATTCATGGAGTTCTCCTTTGGAAACATGTACAATGATCAATACAATTAAAATCTAGTATTGTGACACTGTGTTAGACATACTCTCATACAGCCGTTTACCTCCAGGACATTGAGCTTAATGATTCCATCTCCATCTTTGTCAAAGGCATGGAATGCCCCTAAAGTAAGGAGACAAAAATACATGGGGAAGATTAGGTTATAGTGTGTGATTAGAAATGATTCCCAGACAGGAAATCAAATGGTGCTCCTGTTGTGAAATGCAGACTTGCACAGGTCTTTATCTGGGGGGTCAGCAAGTGTTTCTGCTGTATTTTTCCTTAGCTAATTCAAGGAGAAACGTGGTTTCTTTTGTGTTTGTATGAGACAGCTTGTCATATCTTAGATTCCCTCAGCACATACCTTTAATAATTAATGCCCTACACAGGCAGTAGTGCTGTGCACAAACTTTGCTGTGAGGATGATGGGGCTCTGAGCCATCTGGTCCAGTGCAAGGTGTCCCTGCCCACGGCAGGGGGGTGGAACCAGATCCTCCTGAAAGTCCCTCCCAACCGCAGCCGCTCTGCGGATCCCCGGCCGTGTTCGGGGGCGGGACGGGAGGCAGTGCCCTGCGACGGGGCAGCCACTCACGGAACATGGCGTCCAGGCGCACGAAGCAGCAGATGAAGCTGTCAAAGTCGATGTTCATGTTCTTGTCGGCGTAGCGCATGGTGATGATGTCGTAGAGCTGGTTGTTCAGCCGAAACCCTGCGAGAAACCAACACGGGCACGCCTGCGCCTCGGGCGGGGGAAGCGCTGCTGCCTGAGGGGTTTGGCCACAGGCCCGGCCGAGGCTCAGGCTGCAAGGCCCTGCTGCAACTGCCCAACAAATTGAAGTAAAGCTATAAGGAGCCTCACTGTGTCCAGCTGCTTTCTTAGGGCAGGAGCAACGTTTTGAAATTAGGATTCGAGAGGGCCCTTAGCATGTATGTTACCTCAGGCTGTAAGTGTGAAGAGGAGAGGTGCAGCCCCAGAGAGCCTAATGGCTTGGCTGGGCCTGGGGAGAGCAAATCAGCTAAATCTGGGGGACAGAGGTGCAGGAGGAGGTTGCTATAAAAACACAGTTAAACAGTGGTCGGAAAATAGACAAGGAGGCAACTCTTTGGCATGGTGGGACTGAACTGTGGCACTGAATGCTGCAGCCTGTGACTGCCTTGAAAGGGTTGGGTTTTGCCACCTGTTTGTTGGCTAATTGCAAAGTCATGCAGAGCTTATGTGCTGTAAGACTCTGGAATGTTCTTTGTTCTGAAGGTATTTAAATATTCTCTCTTTCTGCATTGACAACTTCCCTAGTGAGAACAGAAACCTGGAAAATAAAAATTACCCATATTTCTACCACAGCAGGAGTACAAATCCAGGTGTAGTTTTATCTTTAGCAAAGGATCACAAAATCACTGATGTTTTGTAAAGTACAAAGGAGCCATTTGTTTCTGTTCCTTGATGTGCCAAAACACTACTGAAGACAAAGTGTCACTGAAATCATTCCATCTAGGTTTATAGTGATACTACAGATTTTCTGATCAAAGAGGTCATCTCACTCCCTTAGAGACCTGATAAAGATATTTGTGGGGGGGAGGCCTGCTCCCCAGGGGAAGAAGCACACTGATGTGTCTGAGACAAGCAAGAAAATCCAAAGTCTCTCTTTACAGGATGAATTTCATTAAGTGTAAGTTTTGCAAAAACACTTTCTTCTCACTGTGCAGGTAGAAGGGACTGAACCCAGAGTGGCTCAGTACTGGAAATATCAACATGACTCAAGAAATGTCCACCCAATTGTCTGTGATGCAAATTCTGACATGGACCTGCTCCATCTCATTTTCAATGCCTGTATGCTTGGATTGAAGGTTTTCCACTGCTCTTTGTTACTTACACAAATGTATAGAACCCACAGTTTAAATGAGAGCAAATGTCTTCAGCACTCCTTGGTCTCCTTGAATGGCAGGACCCCAAGAAGAAGATCCTTAAGACAGCACAGCATTGCTCCTTGCATTAAAGGGGAGCTGGCAAGACATACAAGGCTTGCCATTTGGATATTTGAGAAACTCTATCATGGAAAAAATGTATTATAATTTTTCTAGGGTCTGTCTTTAAAAGGCAGCCCTGTGTTCATCACCCTGTGATGCCCCAAAAGAAGACAAGGTTTCTTCAGCTGTTGGACACTGCACTGGGGGAAGTACCTGCATCGTTGACTGCATTGCGCATCTCGTAGCTGTTAATGGTTCCTGAATGATCCGTGTCATAACGCTTGAAAATTTTCTGGAAGAAGAAAAAAGCACATACACAACAGTCATAAAAGCCTGTCCTTCTCTTGAGTGCATCCCCTGAATGGATATGGGATGTGTGCCCCAGGCACTTGGAGGTTTTGCCACGTGCCTTATATTGCCGCTGCTGGGCAGTCTGGTTTGTTAGCACAGTTCCTCTCAGTTACAAAGTAAAATAATTTAGATCCAGTCTCTGGGAAGCAAAAAAGCTCTCCCCTTGAGACTCTCCTTGACTTGAGTTTATGCTGGTAATCCTCCCTCTTGATTGCCCTAATTAAGCTGTTATTGAGGCCTGATTCTAGTTCCCATCATTCTCCTCTAATTTGCATGCCTCTGTGCTATTCTCATGGGAGAAAGCTGCACATGAGAAATTTAGGCTATTGCTTAGGCTGTGAAGTAGGATGAGGAGAGAGATTACTTTTCATTTTAGAAGCTAATTCACAATTATTTTTTAGCCTTTCTTTTTGATGCAGTGTATTTGGAGAGTTCTGGTTCTCCTGCAGAACATTTGCACTGCAGAAGCTGTGAAGAAGAGCAGTGAAGATACCAGCAATACCTGCCAGCTTTTAATCTTGTCCCACAGATGTCGAAATTCATCAAAGTTTATCTTCCCTGAGCCATCTGTCTGTGATGCAAACATTCAGGTAAAAAACCCACTATATTTTTAGGATAAAACTGATTAAGTCTGGTAAAGAGATGAATGTGAAACTGGGTTGGGGATTTCCTCAGCATTAAGAGTTGGCTGAGCTGTGCAGTAAAATATTTATAAACATTTTGGTTATTGTGCATAGCATAGTGCTTCAGGAGTGTGAAGTGCTACTTGAACTTTGTGTAGGAGCAAACTTTTGTGGTACAGGACACAGCTTTGCCTCTGGAGCTGCTGTAAAAGTGCATTATTAGGATGTTTTAGTGGGCTCTTCCGAAATACCTCCAAATGTGAAACTCATCCAATGCTTTTTAAGACAACTGAGCTTTACTCTGCAGTGAAGCTCTTTCTGTCTCGCTTAAAATGAATTGAGAAATAAGCAAAATGTTGACTAAATCTATTTTCAAAAATGTGTTTAGGCTCCAACTATTCTGGCTTTGGGTTGTAGTTACACTTTTGTTCTGGTTAAGTTTGAATGCACTTACATTTGCTCAAATTTGTGTTATGTCAAACTGGAAAAGTCAGGGTTGCTGTGGCAGAGGTAACTCCATGTGGAATATTGTGGTGTGTTTTACTGCACTTGTTCCAGACAAGTTCTGCATGCACTGCAAGCTGAGCATACAGTAGAACATGTAATACATTACAGACTTAAAGAGAAAAATATATTGTTTGTGGGCAAGAACTACAATTATGTGGAGTTTGTTTTAAACATAATAATCAAAAAATCATGCTTTAGTACATAATGTGGCCAGTCTCTGATACCTAAAGAAGAGTGTCATACTGATTGATTTACTTTGTAGCTTTCTTTTTGAGGGTGTTTTTCTCTGCCAGTTTTGCTAATGTTGAGATGACTGGAATTAAGATATGCCAAGCCAGGAATGCTTTGTTATCTGGCTGCAGACTACAATTTGCTGTTTTGTTTCCCTGGCTTACTAAGTGTTGTGTGTGTGTGGGGAGAAATAGTGGACTCTGGACTTCACCAGAAAAGGATACATCCATTAAAGCAATCATGCTGCGGCAGGATTCCAATTCAAACCCTTCTGACCTTAGGTCCTTATCTGAAATAAATGATCCCAGGTGAACACAAATCATGCAAATCAGCAAGTGATTTTCCTCTCAGGTGTAACTCTAATCACAGTAAAAGCCAAATCTTCCTTGATCTAGTAAGAAACAAGCAGTAGAATAATCTGAAGAGTCTCAGTAATGTTATTGCCTGTGATTTAGATATTAGTTTGTTTGACTTGTTATACACAATAAAAAACTCTGGAAAACTCTAAACTAACTTCCAAGTTACTAAGCAAGTCCAGGGTCTGTAGGTTAAAGTTTGCTAAACAGGGAGAAAGCTCTGCCTCTCCCCTAGAAAATTTTTTAAAGGCCATTTGCAGACCACAAGAAATGCGTTATTGTCCCCTGTGGTACTTCCAGTGAACATCTGCTCATTTCTGGATTATCAGTACTAACAACTGCAGAGATCATCCCTGTGAAAAGTTCAGCTTGCTAAAGTCTCAGATGCAAGGTCCACAGAAATCTAACTAGGAAATTTCCGAGTTTGAAAACATCAATAATTTTTTAGAGTGCAGTTTGGGGTGGGGAGTTCTGCTCTATCACAGATTTCTTTGTCCAAGGTTAGTAAAAACATGCTCAAACTCACGTTTTTTTACGACATTATTGAGAACGTTCCTAAGTTCCTCAGCATTGATCTCCATGTCCTGATGGAAATGTGGTGAAAATATCATTGGTTACAAATTCCTTTATGAAAAATAATTTTATGGATGGATATGCTAAAAGTATGAAGTCTTTGGCCACTTTGCAATAAGGCATATACATGTTTCAAACCAGAGGGCATTTTACTTCATGCAAACATTAGTCCAACACTTTCTTGAGGCTGCAGTATAAGGTAGACCTGAGGTTGCCATATAATGCTCATTAAACTGCAAGTAGAAGAATGACTGGTAATTTCAAGCCACTGTATAAGCCAAATGGCAAAATTAGAAAATCCCTGTATCCCATTTGCAGCCACTTGATTTATGCAGTTCTTTGATCTGTTTTTATCTTCCCTTCTTAAGCATATAATGAAGGGCACTGCATTTCTAACTTGTAGAAGGAATAGAAGGGTGAATTTAAATAAAACTCCCTCAGATACAGTGGGAGTAGCTTATACTTACCTATGAGGATAGCTGTATACTTAATGGGAGTTTTATTGATTTTACTTATCTTGAAATCACTAAGAGAATTTGATGGGAGGAAATTCAATGGAAATTTTAATATTCAGTGTTTTGAATCCATGGAGTAGTTGATTTAGGAGCTGTTGTGGCCAGGCTGCTTTGATGGCAGAGACAGGGATTGATTGAGTACTCACATCCCCTGCGATCTGTCGGAAAATATTCCTGAACTGTTTTTGCTCTTCACTCTCCTCGTGAGCTTTTGTTGAAGAACGCTGAAAAGAGACAAGCAAAGAAGAGATACATCCTGAGCCCAGTGGAGGAGAGAAAGGGCCTGGATGGCTCACTTGCTCTTCTGTGAGGGATCATCATGGTCAATCTGGAGGCCTTTGGAGGAATGGATTTTTCTCCCTTCCTTTCCCCATGTTTTTGTTAATTCTGTTCCTTAAAACTGCCAAGTACTTAACTTCACCCCGTTGTTCTTTTCTATTTGAAGGAGCCTAAATAATTACTTCCACTGGCAGTTATCTTCTAATTTTTTGTTCCAAAGCACTGCAAAAGAGAAATTTGTAGGGGAAGAGGTATATTAGAGAATCATAGGATGGTTTTGGTTGGAAGGGACCCTTAAAGATGATCTCGTTCAAGGCCTCCTGCCATGGACAGGGAGACAGCATCTGCCTCACAGCTGCCCCCTGTAGGCTATAAATGACCATGTGAGAACTCTTTGTGATGTGGGGGGCCCCTTGCTGAAGACAAATAGCATATGAGACAGAGGAAAAGGAGGAATGTGAAGCTTTCTCAGGCACATGGAAAGTGCAACCCTGAGCTCTGGAGCTGGTACTGAAAAAGGAAATGAAAATTATAGGTAACAAAGTGAATTTCTTGGCTTAGTTCTTGTTTGCCTTTGTCTAAATGCAGAGGAAAGCTTAGATCATTTCCCACTTTGCCACTTGCATACTCTGGCTGTCATGCAGCACCCTCCCTGTAAGCAGATACTCTAGCCATGCCTCTCGATGCCATAAGCCTGGACCTGGGATCTGGCTGTTGGGTATGTTGTCTCTCACCCACCTGCAGGTAGAAACTCTGAATTTGCTGCTCTGTTTTCCTCCTCTCTGGTAGTGAAGGAAAACAGGAGGGGTGCTGGAGCTCCTGGGTTTACCTGTCCTTTATCCTCTGGCCAACAGGGACTAGGATAGACTTGTGTGGTTTGTACCCGGAGGGGCTGTGGTCGTTGCCAGGAGCTTGTGCAGCCCCTCAGGTGCAGTTTGTACCCTCTGTAAAGCAGCACCACCACAGAGGGCTGAGGGAGTAAACTGAATGTGGGCAGAGGATCTCTTACAGCATGCAAGGGATCCTTGTATGAGACAGCAACCAAGAGGTGTTTTCAAGCAACTAATTCCTCCTGCAGAGTTGGTAAATAACTGAAGGGACAGTCTCTCTGTGCTCATGCTCATTAGAGCCACATAAACCAGAAGTCATGTCAAGAATTGATGAGAAGCTGTTCAGTATCTGAGGACACTTCTTTGCCCTATTCCTGTGCCAAGCCCTATTTCCCCCTCTGCCACTTGCTGCAGAAACCTTTTTCTCATCTGCTTGGGTTTTTTCACCATCTTTGCCAGCATTTTCATCTGCCGTGAGATCCTTATTGCTGTTCGCTCTGTCAGAAACGAAGATGATGGGCTAGAAGAAGAAGAAGAAGAGAGCAAAAGAGAAATGGAAATGACATGAGAAATAGTGGAAAGGAAAATATTTGGTTACAAGCATTCTTTGGGAAGTGCATGCAGCAACAACTCTGGCTTTTGAAAGCATAACAAGAGAAGCCATTTCTTGGAATGAAAGAAAATAAAGGATAAAAAAAAGGTGTAAAAATGTCTGCAGTTACTGTTCTTCTCATGCTAAAAAAAGCTGCAAAAGTCCTTTTGCAAAATAGTGTAATTTCTGTGTTCTAGCTTTCCTTGTCAGAAAGACAGTAGGTGAACATGTTTGGTTTGTTGTTTTTGTTTGCGGTTTTTTTGGTTTTTTTTTTGGTTTTGGTGTTTTAGTTGGCTTTTTCCTTAGTTTTTTTTTTTTTTTTTGTGGGTCCCCCCCCCCCCCGTTTTCCAGAAAAATAAGCCTCCCAGATTCTCATAACTTAAACTGATGAGCTTGCCTACCTCTATGAAGGACAGTAGCACTGAAAACAAAATAAATGTGAATCTCACACAGAAAAGGAGTATTTGTGTAGGAGCTTGTTAGTTATGTGAAGCATATGTTCTTTCTGTGTATTGATTCTTGAAGCACTCAGCCCTTAGCAGCCACATGCAATTGTTCTGGTTTGGTGCATTTAAAACAAGGAAAAAACTGCTACATTATGTGAATGTGTTACTCTAGAGTATTAATTACAATCAGCCTGTCTTGGGATTAAAATATCTGATTACATTGTCAAGCTCCAAAATGTGTTAAGTCAAATCAAAAATAGACTCCTGAACTTCAGCGAGCAGAAACTTCAGGAAAGGGGAGTGGCTGCTGCCTTAGGCAATGGAAAGCAGTGTGAGGGGACATGTCTGGAGAAGGGGTGTTTTCACTAGCAGGGGGTGTCAGGTTGCCTGTGAAGGGGGCAGGAAGGAAGGACAGTTTGAGGAACGCAGAGGAGGGAGTTGATAAAGCTGAACAGTTTGTTACCCTATTGCCACCCCTTTGAGTGAGAGGGGTATATGATGCTAACGGTGTTTTGTTAGAATGCAATGCAGGAAGACAAAATCTTTGCTGCGTGCGAATGGCCTCTTATCCAGCAGCCGTCATTAACTAGGTCAGTTTCCAGGCACAGAGAAAATGATGGCATCAGAGAACTCTGCCCGTGCTCATGCATTGCACATGCTCTTTGCCTTGCTGGCACTTAGCACATTGCACGGGTACCTACCTTGCCCTTTTTCTTCTGTGTGAAGAGACAAAATTAAAAAGTGCTTGATCAGATTATGCAGAGCTGATGGCAAACTTTTATATTTTTATTTTTCCCTTTCTCATGTTTATTTTTCCAGTTCCTATACTCATATAAATTTTCCCATTTCCTATATTTATCTAGCTTTCAAATCACTAAAAATGAGGGAACATGCACCCACCATGAAATGGCATACTGAAGGACACACACTGCAGAAACCACAGCAAAGCTATGTCTCATCTCATCTGGGGCTTTGTCTGCTTGAATAAAATCTCTTTAGCTCTGAGTATTCCTTTTTCCCAACCTGCCAGTGAGTGGAGATTGAACTTCTATGCCCATAGATCAATGATATCTGAAGTGACAATTTAATTCCCTCATGTCTGGACAGTTATTTTTTACTATGACAGCAAACAAAAGGGGAACATGTCTGAGCAAGGTTTGATGGAGCTCAATTCTGTGCAACAGCATTTCCTCTGATTTTTTTTCAAGACTAATTGTACTGTTAGCTCCAGCATATTCCCACAAAGATGTGTAAAACTCCAGGGTGAAGAGTTAGAACTTGTCATGGATGCTATTTTGGATCAGAGTACTATTAGGATCCCTTTTCAGAAAGCAGGTACTTCAAAATAAGGTTTGGGGGTTTTTTTCTTAGATGAGATGCCAGTTTCACAAAGAAAGTGTCTCAGGGCACAGAGCTAGACCTCCCTTGGCAAATGGATAATTCCATTGATGGAGGCAAAGACAATGTTTAGCATCCAGCTTCTTTATGCCAGGACCAGATTTCAAATCTGCAGAAATATTTTGGTCTGAATCAAGTTCAGAAAGCAGCATATATAAAGCAAGTGCTAACAGAAGTATCTTGATGGGAAAACAGATGGGAATTTGTGATAAAGGTGCTGTCAGGTAGCTGCAAATGGTTTCCTGCTGTAGGTTTCCCTAGGTATCATGTTCCTCTTCTCCCTACACAAGAGGATCAGGACAGTACTTACCAATGGACGCTCTGCCTCGATCATGTTTTCAACCTCCCTAAGTAGAAAGCAAAAAATAATTAAATAAATCAGGAAAGTGACTGTTCCCAAAGTTGATTGTTTCTTCAGGTGGTTTTTAAGCAGCCACTTGAACTTTCCAAGCAGCCAGTAGTGTGGGCTGGCTTCCAGCATTACAGCTGCAGGCTCTAGGTGTAGTTTTTTCCCAGCTTGAGCTGAACATCCCGAGTACCATTTCCAGGACAGCTGCTGCCTGGCTTACTCCTGTAAAAAGCCTTGGTAACAGCGAACTGGAAGTAAAACAGAAATTCTTTGGCCTTAGTCAATGGCTAATGGTTTGTTTGCAAAGGATATCCTGCAAGCAGCCAGCTCCTCCAAAGACAATTCAAAGCAGGTTCTTGTTAGTCTATAAAGTAAGTTTGGGGAAATGAGTTTGCAGCTTGGAATTTCTAATGAGGTTAAGAGAATGAAAAGCAGGGTGTAGCAAACTGGTAACATGACTTTATTAGAGTAGCAAGGTCACTCCACCTATGTGTCCAGATAAGTGGCTCGGCAACTTACTCTGAAAGACTTCTTTTCTCTGAGAAGACCCTGAGGATGAATTCTCCCTCCTGGTGGGGGTCGTATGTCGATGGGATGATGACGTACTCGCTGGGAGGTAACCTGAAGCGCTCTGAGATTTCTCGCATGTTTATGTAGGTCTTACTTCTAGCTTTGGAGGCATTGTAGAGGAAAAAATCCTTCTGCAGGTGGTGTTTAGTGCCATGCATCTGCAGAACAAAGGAGTCAATTTGTCTTCAAGGAAGGCAAATGGGCAAATGGGCAAATCTTGCCCATTGCTCAGGTGGGTTGCCATGCAGTGCATGGCTGGGACAGAAAACACAGGAAGCAGCAGCTTAGCAAGCAGGGAACTGAGGAGTAGTGGTAGCTGGTGGCAGATACAGAGTCTGTCACCTTTAACTTCTACTGACTGAGTCTAGTTGGGTTCTGAGGGCTGCTCCAGGGCCCACCTGCAAATTGTGTGGGTGACTTCTGCTGTGTAGGCACTTTTATCTGACTCTTTTGCTAGATGCTGGGCTATGTGTAACCAAAGCTCAGCTACTTCCCTTGGAGGGTGGTATGGCAAGGAATGGTATAAGCAAACTCATATATGCAGAATGGGAAACTGAAGGTGCTTTCAGTGGAAACATGTCCTTGTCGAGACAAAAGGAGTTCTGTACCTGCTAAACAAATGTGGCAATCAAACATTGCATTAGTTCAAATATGAAAATTAAGCCAAGAATTGTGGGCTAAGAACACTGGCAGGGTGATTTTTGTGGAAATAATCATCTGTAAGATAGTTGGCTAAGACAACATTCAGACTGTCATCCTCATGTTTTCCAGGTAACAGCCTTCAGGTGAGCTTGTTAGCAAAACTTCTCAGGCCAACAATTCAGTTACTGTCAGGCTCAGAAAAAATGTAATGTGTGTAGTTTCAATAAGCTTTCTTCAATGTCTGAAAATAGCATTAACTTTCTAAACAAATTCTAAGACTGCAGAGAAAACTCTGCAACTGCAGAATGTAGGCCATTTGCATTATTTTGAGGAGGAAATGGAAGTGGCTTAGGTTGGTTCTGCATGGAGTGCAGAGGCTCTGCTTCCTGGATCTCTGACCAACTGTGCAAGTGATGGCCAGGTCACCATAGAAGAGAAAATAAGCACTGAGGAAAAGGTGCGGTGAGAAGGAACTAAAAATTACTCACAAATGTTACTAATAATCACTCAAAGCAAAAACGTTAGCAGTTCCACTGCTGTTACATCCCTGAAAACAAATTCAACTGGACAGTCTCCTGCTGACTTACTGCCAGGCACTACAGTAACACTAGCTGTGAGTATACACCAAGATGTCAATCGGCTCCGTTCTGCACATACCTCTTTGGGCACCTGAGGGAGAAACAGAGAGAAGAAATGGTCAGAGCTGCGAGGGCAGCCCACATGGTTATAGGTCACACAGAAGGGCATTCACCTAGAGTTCTGGGGACACAGTAATTAAAATGCCCCTAGACAGATAAGCACTTTCCCTCTTTCTTTCTGGGTTTCTTGGCATCTGCATGAAATCAGCTAAAATCTGAACCAGACATGTTTGTGCAAGGGACCGAGTAAATTGACTTTTTCATTAATAGTCAGTAGCAGGGACAGAGGTTAATTGCTATGTATGAGTCTTGGATATCTATTTCCTTTTTCACACTCTTCTGTCAATGAAATGCTTAATTTTGGAAGGGATGAAAGGGAATTTGAAGAATGTATGGGAAAGAATATGTTAAAATCTGGCATTAGATCATTATAAAAGCCTAAAAAGTGTCTTACTTAATAGATGGGTAAACCCTGATGTTACTATGAACAGTTAGAAAGACTTGAATTTCCTTCCTCTCTTCCAGACTTCCTCTCCCTGACTTCCATGCAAAGCAAAAATTGCAATTGATGTAATCAGCCTGAATGATTCAGTGACTCTCTTGGTAAATGCATACTGTCAGGATTTGTGACCATGGTGCAAAGAGCAAAATCTAGAGCTGCTACCTCATAGATGGCAAAGCCAATGGTGTACAGGTTGGCTCCCAGCTTGCGCTCTTTCCTCCTGTTTTTCTGCATCAGTGCGACAAGGAAGCTGCAAATAACTTCTTCATCCTCAGGATCATCATCTTCCTCCAGGAGCTTCAAGCGATACTGGGGATTGGTCCAAAATGTATCTGTGGAATCCCACCAGCAACCCAGAGAAAAACATGTAAAGCTTCGGTCTTCTAATGATGCTCATGATCAAAGAGAACTTTTAAGTTCCCTGCCCATGGTTCCTGAGGGAAAGTTAAAATTGAGCTAAGACATGCATGGGTTTTTTTTTTACATGTTATGGCTGTTACTTAGTTCTAACTGCTGCCTAGCAAATGAAGACCTGTCATCTGATAAAATTCCAAAGTCCCTAAACCTATCACTAATCCATTAAAGTGGATTTCCAAAGAGAAATCTAACTGTTAGGGTGAAATTTATCCCTTTTACTTGGGGCACTGTGAAGTATCTGAACAAAGATTTATTTTTGCCAGGGCTGCCTTTTGGGCTTATGATGCTCTGTTACAACATAGTGACAGAAGATTTCCAGCTGCCAATCACATGCCTTGTCCCCTGAGGAAGCAAGGCTTTTCCTATGGCTGTGGTATGACTTAGCCTTTGGGATCTAACCTAGTCCCCATCAGAGAGGCTGTATCTCTCAAGACTTTGTATCTTTGCTCACCTGGGTAATTGCGGCAGCCTCCAGCTGAGCAGCCTCTCACCCAGCGCCCTTCGTTCACCGACACAGTCCAGGTCTGGAATTTATCCGCTTCCAGGGTATCAGGCGTGAGGTTACAGATCTCTAGCTTTGTGAAGTACCTCATGAAATCTTGAAATGACATCCTGGAGGAATTGAGGGGAAATTGAACCCAAATGGATTTACATGGTCTGCAGTTGTCTGAAAGACCATGGGGAGGTGGAGGATGGTGACCAACAGCACTGTCAGTACTGGGACAAGTTTACAGTGGGAGTGCCATGTTTTCCAAATGCTTTTGGTCTGCTGGTTAATCAATTGCCACAGGTGCAGCTCCAAACTCAGGGAAACTGAGCTGAGAGGATGGCATGTAGGAAGGGAGATGGAGAGGTTGTGGAAGTGTAGCATAATCAGAAAGACTGCTGATGGCACTGAATAATCCCTGGAGGGACAATGAGAGGGTCACAGAGCAGGGCTTATTGGGAATATGAGGGGGAGCAGAGACCACTGCAATGGTTTTAGCAGATTTGTGTAGTGTGATGTCATTAATCTTTGCTATGATTGTCTATTTCCTAGAGAAGCACAGGTTTTTGACTGTCGTTCTCACCAGAACTCCCCATCCTCCGCAACCTTGTGCTGCAGGCGGATTTTCTCTGCATCGTTAACAGAGTCCCACTCTTCTGACCTTCAAAGGAGTAAACAAGATAGCTTGGGATTTGCAATACAGTTTTCATTAAAGTTTCTAGGCTTTAGCCTCATAGAGTGAAAAATCAAGAGTCATCTTGCTACCTCCACATAATTTTTCCTTTCTAAGCTCTGCAACTATTTGTTCTCAATGCTTCCCTGTTCTCCATGTGCCCAAATAAAAAAAGCAATTGTCCTACTTCTCTCTGCCTTCCCTTTAGAATTTCTCTCAGCAGCTCTCAAATGTCTGCTGAACTATGTTAATTTTACTTATCTTGAAGCAAAAGATATTTGCAGACTATTGTTGCTGGAATAGCAATTGAAATTACTTTTAGGAAAACATGATATCTTGCTTCATTTGCTTATTTCATAACTTAAAAGATTTTTCTACTGTTAGATCTTGTTTTGAAGAGAGACATTGCTTTTGATAGACAATAAAATCAGATTTAATGTGTCATTAGACTGGGCTCTGCCTTCATTTCCATTTATTAAAGTTCCTCAACGTCTTATTAGGTACTCTTCTTTTTTACAGCTTCAGCTAAGCACTCAATCAACTTCAAAATGACAACAAAACCATCATCACTGAATATTAGGGCTATGCACAAGCTGCATAAAGGCAAATAAAGCTGCAACTTCTTTTTCAAATCACATGACATTCTGTTTTACTCACTTGTCACTCCAGGCTCCATTCCATTCCACCTGGCCCCAGGGGTTTCTCAGCCTTACCAGACGTATTTTTTCCCCTTTAAATACTGTCTAATTGAAAAAAGAATGCAACAAGAATAGACTGACAGTAGGTTCAAAAGGAAATGTTCTGCCTGTCACCAGCTCCTTTAGCGATGGTGCTTTTCTGGGCCATGCCCCAGCCTGATCTGTTTAGGGTGACTGTAGGAAGGCTGTAAGACCAGGAGGTGGCTGCCCGTGGCCACCTTTGCCCAAGGGGGCATTTCCCCAGAAACCCAAAACTTGGATAGGTGTCTCCACAAGTTTTTTACTTATTTGAATATAATTTTGTTTCGCTTTTCATGCCTCTCCTGGCTTTGCTGCCGTGCGTGGTGCCAGAACAGCGCCGAGTGCAGCTGCGCACAGCTGGAGGGGAGCGGTGCACGTACCTCTTCCACGGCCGTCACGGAGTAGGCGTGGCCTTTGACGAGCCCGCAGGACATCCGTGTCTCGTACTGCATCGGCACTATGGTCTGTTGGACAAGAGATAAAAACCCCTGGGACTCACGCAAAGCTCAGCTGCCTGCTCGAGGAGCGGGGGTGACACCGTTCAGCTGACAGGAATTTTTGCCTTGTTCTCCTCTTTGTGTTTGTCGAGGTGGGCAAGTTAAGCGCCCATAGAATTCATGTTGATGGTTAGAAAGGAGTGAAGTATGAACTAAAAATGGAAAAAGTTAGCAATATCAATTGGAAAGGACATTTTCTGTTGTATTTTTCCCTTTTTTTTATAGGCAGATGCTTTTCTCACTTGGAACATGTCAGGATATAGCATGCTTAATCAAAGTAATTAGCTTTTCGTATCAGAAGGACTATTTGGCCTTTTCTAGGATAGTGTGTTCTTGTATAGCTCAGTAAGGTTATTACACATGAACTAACCAGAACATCAGAGCAAATCAACATGTAGAATACTTTCATCTTTCCACATGGCTGCTACCCTATCACAGTGACATCTAAACACCCTATTTAATACACTGTTCCTACTAATTGACACTATTTTATTGCATCTAACTTTCAGGAAGAGCACAACTGTGTTGCTCAGGTGTAAATACATTTGTTGTCTTATTCATCAGCTTTTAGTGTCTGATGGATTTTTCCTTGTTTATCTGTGAGATCTGGAACTGGGAGCAGGAAGGCAGATGCACACAGCCTGCTGTACTTGTACAAGAGATGTCCAGTATCAGTGACAGGGGCAGACCCTGCCATGTGCACTTGGACCACAATCAAAACTTCCCCCCCTCCTTTGTGTCTGGTGCTGAGAGATGCCTGCAAGGTCCTGTCAGTAACTCTGCCATCCCTTCTTGACATATCTGATGGCATGAAAAAGGCAGGGCTGGATCCTGAAGGAGAATTAGTAAGGTCACACAGATATGTTCTCAGCTTGCACAGGGATGATGTCATCCAAATCTTTCCTGGCTGTTGCAATTATTTTCCATTATTTCACTTCAGCACCTATTTGGTTTCTTTTCTCTGATTCTGTTTTCATACTATAACCTCACATCTATTTCCTTTTTTCTTAATTTCTTCTCATGTTATTGTCATCATTATCCCTTTCTCTTCTTTCTGTTTAAGAACATTAATTTCTGGTGCCCTGGATGACTTCTTAAAGTGCAGGTTTTGGAAGTGTTTCCTCTGCCTCTTTCCATCAAGAGTCCAGATTTTTTTCTGGTGATGGTTCAGGAATAATAACCAGCAATAACCAACAGCACAATGGCTGCTGGGTAGCAACTATAGAAAGAGTTTTGCAATCGTCTTTTAGTAGACAGTCACTGGGAGGGAAATTCTTCCCCCAGACATGGGTGGTTTGGGCAGCCATGCTTGCAAGACAAGATAGTCATACCGGGCTTTCCCAAAGAGTTACTCCATTTCAGTCTTTTAGGAAGAACTGAATATGGATGTCAGAAGAGGAAAAACCAGCTATTTCAGCTGCAAAAGCAGAAGAAAGTTTGCACAACCGAAAGCTTTAATTATGTAATTGTGGCAGATTTGTCTTCGGAGTTTTTTGTTTTTCCCCCACCCTTGCCACCGCCCTATGAAGCAAGAGATTTAATTTCATTGTCATGGAAATGCAGCTCTCTAAGGGGCAAGGAATGACAGCTGCCTGACGAAGAGAAGGAAAAGGCACAATGTCCCTCTACAGATTTGAAAGCTTTCAAGTTGTCCAATATGGGATTTTTTTCTTAGAGTTCTAACATCCTTCTTTATTTTCATAGATACTTAGGTGGATATGCTGGAGTTACTTTGTATTTCCTCACATATATAAAACTCAGCATGTTTTTCCTTTTCCTTTTTGGGCATTTTAAATGAGGACTTTAATGCTAGTAATAAAAAAGGAGCATCCCTAGAGCACACTCTCCTCCCTTCATGGGTAGAGCACTCTGTCTCAAAATAACTTTGCCACGAGCTTTTTTGCCTGGAGTGAGAACTATGCAGAGCTTGCTTTTTCTTTCTTTGACATTCCATGCACACTCAAGGATCTTGTTCTATTCTAGTATTTTAAATTCTTTGTTCTCTCCACACTTTTGAAGCAAGAGACTTGATAAAATCTACTAATAAATTTCTTGTTCTGCAAATTATAAGCCTGTGTTACAAGCCAACAGTTCTTTAAAGCCTCAGTATCAGTGAAGCCTTCCAGTATCAGTCATTGTGTTGGAAAGCACTGAGGTCTTTTAACACACAAGTCAAACAGCATCCATAAGAGCATTTCTTTAGTGTTGTTCTGTGAAGCAAAACAAGGATTTAAAAGCATAGGTGATATGTTTCTCTAACTGTTTGTAGATAAAAGCACTCTGAAGCCAATGGCTTAGGAGACATACCCAGGCTGGCCTCTCCTCCATCCCCTGGTAGTCTACAGTGGACTGAGTCATCTGTGCGTTTTCTTGATTCTTCACCATGCGAGCAATCAGTTCCCCAATGTTGCTCCGAGGAGCTGATCCATAGGAAAAGCCCAGGTCATCCTGGCACAGAGATTGGGAGAGAAGTATCATGCAGGAAGATGAGTGGTCAAAGATAGCCTAGATTACTTTTTCCCCTTATTATATCCATACTTATTTACAGTGGTCAATAGCACTGTTTGTTGTCCCACCTTTACTGAAATATTGTACTCCATAAAGTATTTATTTTTTAACTTTTAAATTTACCACAAAAAATTAAGACAATCTGAGGCCATGTTGACAATAAAATGTTAATTTGCACTCTTAACATCTTTGACATGAAGATTTGTGTCTTAACCAAGTTACAGCATCCCTACACTAACGTCATTTCTCTGGGAGAGGGTCTTGAGGGTGAAAGGGTGCTGGTTTTGCTGATTGCACCCATTCTTTCCATCTCCATGTTTTCTTTCTGTGTATTTCCCTTTTGGCACTCACTATTTCCGAATGGATGGTCTCCTAGTGGGGATTACTCCATTTCCTAGAAATTGGTGTTTTCTTATGTGGCCTAAACCAAGCAGTTCCAAAAGTGGTATGTATTTGGTTATGAATGGAGAGTTCTCTCTCCTCTGTCATTTCTTATCTGCAAAGTTCATATGGACTCACATCAATGGAGCTGGCCATGAGGGATCCTCTGTCAGTGGCATGTTTCATGATCTTATAGATATCTTTAGGGGCATCCTTTATCTCATAGAACTCTGTGACTCCTCCAGTGAAGTCCTCCATGGCTTCAGTGGTGTTGCCTCCTTTCAAAGCTTCGTATGAACCATGGAGTCTTGAAAAGAGAAAGATTCTTTTACACAGGTGTAGATACCTACCTATATATTTATATCCATCCTGTGTGTGTATAACTACAGCTATGTAAACACACATACTAAAAAAGCCCACAAACCACCTGTCTTTTAAAACTCAAAAGTTTTAAAACATGCCACCTGCACACACAGAAAAGGAAAGGAAGGATATGCTGAAAATCAAAAGCAGATTTCTGAATGTGTAGCAAAACTTCCTAGAAAATACGCTTTAATCCATCCCCAGCTCCGAGGCACGGGAAAAGGCATTGGTGCGTTTGGGTGTGTTCTCTGTGTGCAGGGGCTTAAGCACCTCCCCAGGCAGAGCCTTGCTGGGGAGCCTGGCACAGCCCCGCAGTTCGCCTTACTTTGCATAGGCCTTTTCCAGGAGGGCGCTCCAGAACTCGTTGCGCTGGGAGGACTTGGTAAAGATCAGCTGGTTGTTGTAGGTGGGTAAGCAGTCATCGATGACGACATCCACCCAGTCTCCATAGCGCCAGAACTGCACAAAGGCAAACAGAAAATAAACGGGATTGATTGGTGCAGGGAGGGGAAGCCTGGCTGAAGAGTCAGGCTGAGAGAGGAGAAAGGTGGATATTAACTGCTTTGTAGTGTGGCCAAAACTGATGGTCACTGTGAGGGCGGCAGCTGCACTGAATTCCCCTGGGCAAAGAGGTCCCTCAAGAGAACCAAAGGAAATGTGGAAAGCAGTCAATCTTTACTGAATAAGAAGTTCTTCGATAACTTGTTTTGACAGACCAGCTATTTGTGGGCCTAAAAATAGCTGCTCTTGCCAAGAGCCCACGTGTCTGTGCTGGCTGTAGTGCTGCATCTGAGCAGTGAGGCAGGACCAGGCACCTGTTGTTACTCCTTAAACACAGGACACAGCAATCTGCAAATGCTTCCTTGGTGGGTTAATGCTCCCTAACTGCTTTTATTGGCTGGCCCTTCTGTGACTGCCCTAATGGAAGAGTTTGGGATGAAGCAATTCAATCCCTTTTCCTCCCTGCTGTCACTCATGTTTCCAAAGGGTTGAGAAAGAGGGAAGAGCATGCCAAGAGCTGAGCCTTGAGTAAATACATGTGCTTACCACTAGACGGAGCGACTCACCTGGAAGTGAAAGATGCCAGCGTAGTTTTTTATAAAGGACTGGTCATGAGGTATGACTCTGCAGAGTAATTTTTTATTCAGTGTCAGGCAAGCAATGGCAGCCAGAAACCAGCAGTTACCTGTAAATGAGCAGAAGCAGCAGACAAAATGAAGGGAGAGAGCAACTAGAATCAAAGGGAAAACCTGAGATACTGCCAAGTGACATGTAATTCTCAGTACAGCATGATTCTCTATGTGTTCAGCAATACTTAAGCACTTTATCTGTTTGTGCTTTAGAAATGCTTATAGGCATTGTTCATGGCTGGTTCAGGTTAAACAGATTATGCTCCCTGTACTTTAGAAAGAGCCTAAAATCTGATGAGCACCGTTACCTGCATTAAGAATTCCCTGTGTCATGGGAATCTTTCACTAAAAGTTCTTGCCTAGATTGCTCCTAAGCAGATATCAACAATTTGCTACAGAGCGAAGGAATCAGTAGATGTGTTAATGGTACACTGAGACAGAGGATTTCAAATATTACCCTGGTAGCAAAAGAAAATTAGGTGAGAGCTTAACACTTTAGAAAGTGCAGAGTTGAAGTAAGAATTTCATACCTAATTCTCCTTGGCAGATATCTGTTCTGTTGGCTCCACCAATAATAAACCGTGGATTCTCACAGATTTCCTGCAAAACCGATACAGATGGATGAGCAGGAAAAGCATGTTATGATGCCTGTTTAGCACAGAATAAAGGCAGTTTTAGAACATTTGCCTATAGGATAGCTTGTGGATATCAAAACTTCTCACACGTTTTTCATCTGCAGAGTTTCACTATGACCGTTTTGGAATCTGGATGTTCCAGGCTTTAGTCAGGGTTTTCCCCATGTATATACAGGATCTAAAAGTGAGCCTGGGGGGCTCCCTCTGTAATGTGAAAACATATTGAAATGAGAAGAATTGGGAAAAATATTTTTTTCTGCACAGTAATAAAAAAACAAAAACATTGGAGGAGACAGGAGAGCAATTAGGTGGAATAGCCATCAGGGTACCAGAGTAAATTATTTTTAAATGGTATTATGTCCAATTTGCAGTAACTGGTTGGGGCATTAAAAGGGTTGAAGAAAGTATTTCCTTGAGAATGAATCTTAGCATTACTCCTCCTTCAAATGAAATGATCACATGTTTAATTACCAGAAATAATCAGTTGCTGGTTAAGAGATTTTATTCTTTTCCTCATGTTTCAGTATTTAACTGACAATGCTGCTTTCAAAAATGTGTACAGATATCATCTGTCATCTGAGGACAGGAAGATCTTCTTTCATCCTGCACATTGCAGTGTATTTGGTTTGTTTTATACTAGAACAGAAGGGATACAAGGTGCTGTACAGGCATAAATAATTAAGACATTTCTGCAGAGAGGGAAGGCAAAAAGCAGCAAGTGAGGTGGGACAATTGCAGGCTTACATAGCCCTTTTCTATATGGGAAAAAGAACTGTAGTGTAGAGGAAAACCAAGAAAAGAAGTGGGTATAACTTGTCCTACAGATTAAAAAATGACCCTGCTTTATCCCATCTCTCATACTCAAATACTTGGTATGGAGAAGAATAAGAAGACACAACTTTTGGACCCATCTCTTAGGAGGGTAAGGAAAAAAAAGATATTCCAACCTGAGGAGCAGTGTCCTGAGCAGGTGCAAATTGGGAAGAAGACAAAGTATGGTCCAAGAGCCCAATCTGCTGAAAGATGTGGGGACCAGAGTGGGAAGGAGAAGGTACAAACAATTGACAATTGCTTGTGTGGCAGCGCACACGAGCAGCTGATGCCACCTCTGCAGTCTAAAGCTTTTTACCCATATCATCAGGGAAGCCCTGGACTTTCCCAGACTCATGTTTTGGGTCTAGTAGTTTCACTTGGCTGGAACTGACTTTTTTCTCCTGCACAGTTACCAGAGGAGTTGCTTTGATGTAAGTATTTGGATTAGTCATTTAGCCAGACCAAGAAACCAACTTCTGCCACCCTCCTCACCGCCAACCCCTGCAGGCTCTTAGTTTTCCTCGAGGGAAGGAGTGTAGGGATTGTCCTGTTATTTTGGGCCTTGGTCAGCTGTTGGAGTCCAGTTCTGTCAAAGCAGATGTTTGAGATGCCTTCATGCTTTTCTCCACTCACTTGCTTTGTTGAAAATATTCTTCCTCACATTGCTGTGGTGCTCTGCTGAAAACTAGTCTGAGATGCCAAGTTTTTGGTTTGTGTTTTTTCCAACTCTATTATAGCATTTTGGCTTGATCTTGCTCTTATTGTAACTAGCTTTGAAATCCAGCATGTTGTGTTTTAATTGAAAGTAGCCAGGTGCCACCTGGGTGTTTCCAAATATTAAATGTACAGCGATGTGTTACTCAGAGCCATTTATTGCATCTTGGGATCTTTGTTTTGTAGGATGATTGGTAAAGGAATGCAAAGGAGAGATTCATGTAATTGTCATATGGCCTGGTTTAGCTATGACAGAAATGCTTTTCTTGCATTACTTTATCGGGGCCAGGTGTGTATAGTACACTGCAGATATGATTTTAGTTTGTATTTCCCTAGTTCATCTGCAGCTGTGCTAGTTGTGCTGAGTACAGCTGAAGTTGCAGAGAAAGGTATCAGGGTCTTCCAAAGCTGAAGTACTCAGTCAGCAGAGCGAGATGACCTGGTGTCCAAGATACACGTGGCAAGTCAGTCCTTCCAGTCTTGCTGGCTGAGCAAGGGATTGCTCTTTATCTCTTAGTCAGGTTATCACAGAGAATCCCAACAGGCTGCACTTCACTGAGGCAATGATTCACCTTTTAAAAGAGCCTCTTTGATCTGAGTGCCTCAGACTGCCTTGGTACTATCCAAAGGACCTTTGTGTTGCACTGGGTTGGTCCAGTTCAGACTGTAATTTCATTACAAAGAGTCAGTTACAGCAAGGAAAACAAAGAATCCCAGGGAAAGCCTATTAGTGGTGAATGCTGCTTTCTGGGAAGAGATTACTTATGAGTCAGTTGGAAGGGAGCACTGGAAAATGCAAAGGCAGCATGCAACTAAAATGGCATTTGACCTTTGTTATATTTTCATTGGCTTTTCTTCTGTGTCAGGAAGAAATCTGCCAGTCACCTGATACTGTTGCAGCAAAAGGCATTAATTCCTTTAAAAACTGCTGTTAATGAACTATGGCATTCTAAGTAAATTCTCTGATCCTATCAAACAGAGGAAGGATCTTCGGCCTGCCTAAGACAATTTGTAGCCTCATTGTCTCTTGTGGTCTAGACCATGCTTTTAAATGGCTGTGCTGCACACTTCAAGGCAGAACTCAATGTTGTCAGACACCAAAGTGGTTTTAGAGCTTCTGAGTTGGATTATCTTCATCTGAAAGTCCTGGTGGCACTAAATGCCATCTTTGCTTTGTGGTATGACCCACACAGGCCCACATTTTGTGATCACTAAATTCAAACTGCTGCACGTGTGTGCAGTAGATGATCTCACCGATTAATTTGCATTCAAAGCAAAATCCAGTAGTTTGTTGACTTGATTTTATTTGTGTTCATTATGAAAAGAAAGCTCATTGTGGTGATTTTCTGGCTACGGAGAGGACCACCATAGGGAAGTCACTGAATCTGGTGGTTAATGCTGTGACTTGGCATGAGCAAGGAGAATGACAGCGGTGCATCTGAAAGCTCAGTGTCACAGCAGAGGCTTCCTATCACTACCCTGGTGTCATTAGATCCAAACAAGACTGCAGCAGGACTTCTCAATACTTTGTGTTATGTTATAATAGACTTTTCCTCAGCCCTCAAAGATCAGTGGCCTCATCCCTGCTCTCAGTGTGAGAAATTCCCACAGGCAGCATAGTTGTGAGAGACACAGCCAGTCAATGGGCTGGATAGAACCTGGTGAAGGTGAAAACAGCTCTTTGGGCTTCTCTTACCTGTGCTGGGAGAATGAGTAATTTAATATTTTTCATTAACTGAGGGGGATTTTATTTTCCCTCTATGTACCTAAAGTATGGTCCTGCATCCTCTGAACAGAAACACTGGAGGGATGGACCCTGACGACTTTACTCAGGGAAACTTTCAGGGCTCTCATTTGGCTTTTGTCTCAATTGAGTATTAGGAGGTCTTCTCTGTGCATTCATGTCGTGGCATGGCAGTCACTAGCTGGGTAGAATTACAAAGGCCTTTTTGCTGCCCCCATGCCAGGGCTGCCAGCTGCCCTGCACAGCACCTGTCCTTCTGTGGGTGAGGGACAGGGCCAGTCCTCGTGCATTCGCTGCCCTCGCAGCAGCAGAGGACAATCTGGGAGGTGGCAGAGGAGGACTGGATGTCAGGGTAGAGGGGCTTTGATACAAATTGATGAGGTGACATGACTAAGGTGACTCAGGAAGCAGACTGGAACAGGTTGCCTAGCTCCCAGTCCTCTGTTTTAAGTGGAGCACATTAATCACTTGTTTATTTTCTGCGTCTGGGGGTATGTGGCACATAAAATGCCACAGGGAAAGGATCTAGACTGGTCAGCATTAGGATATTCTGAACTGTGAGATATTTTGTTTTCTTTTAGAATACATTTTCAAGTTGTATTCAACTACTGGCTTGAATTTCAATGTGATTAAAATTGCCACTTTCTAAGAGTATATTTTATAAGCTAGTTTCTTTGTCTGGGGTAAAAAAAAAAAAGCCATTGCAATTTAACAAGAACAGTTGTCTGTATCTTCAGGGACTAAACATGGACTGTGCAATTGAGTATATATGGTGCTTCAGTGATTGCTTTAAACTCTTAGCAAAATATTCTTTAGCCCAGTATTACTACTTAATATTAATTTGACTTCATAAAGTCTTGGCTTGAGTCAAAAGACTC
>VZRX01023853.1:67324-96493 GCA_013398075.1 Notiomystis cincta
AACTACTGGGTTTAATTTTAATGTGATTAAAAGTGCCACTTTCTAAGAGTATATTTTATAAGCTAGTTTCTTTGTCTGGGGTAAAAAAAAAAAAAGCCATTGCAATTTAACAAGAACAGTTGTCCGTATCTTCAGGGACTAAACATGGACTGTGCAATTGAGTATATATGGTGCTTCAGTGATTGCTTTAAACTCTTAGCAAAATATTCTTTAGCCCAGTATTACTACTTAATATTAATTTGACTTCATAAAGTCTTGGCTTGAGTCAAAAGACTCAGATAGCTTTGAAGTTTACACTGTATTTTAAGTCTTACATGATCCCTAGCTTGTGGTTGCTTCATGAACAGTAAGTCCAAACATACATATTGAAAAGTTATGTAAAGAAGTGCCTTTAGAATTAAGACCCTGGTCTGAACCTTTCCAATAACAAAGGCTTGATCTGTGCATACACAGTTATATAAGCAAGTCTGAGGTTACGTTGTGCATTTCTTTTGTTTTCTAATTTCTTTCTAATACGACACTAACAGTCTGTCTGCTGCAGAGTGCTGGCACTCATCCACTCTACTGGTTCCCTCTGCTGAAAGAGAGGAAATCCCATCCGTTTAGATGACTGATTAGGGGTTGCATTTAACTCATTCACACACTTTTCCAGAGGCTGATGCAGGCGTGGTGATGATGAAGGAATGACAGGGCACAAGTGCACAGGGAACAGCAGATGGGGGACTCATTTGATACCTCCACATCGCTTACATTGTTGTTGTGACAGAAGCACGTGGCCTTCCTCCTCTCTAAGAGCCACCCACATGAGCTTCTGGTCTTTTGCTATTCTCCTGTGGTCAGTTTTATCTGTCACCACTGACTTTGCCACTGAAGCACAGATTTAGGTGCAGGGAAAGTATGGCAATCATAAAAGAGGTGGCCAAAAGCTGCCAGAGAGAAGGAGCTGGGGAATCTCCTCAGAACAACACCCACACTATCAGACAGAGCAAGGCAGGGGCCAAAGCACTGTCCCAGGGGCTGCCTTGCTGCAGGGGAGCAGCTGCCCAGCAGATATGAAAAGGAAAATGTGTAACTCCTCCTGAAGTAGGAGGGGGAACCAGCTGGGAATTGAGGTATTAGTCCTCTGCCAGTTAGAGAGACGGAAAAAAAAAGATGAAAAAGAAGAGGAAGGCTGGCTGAGGAATGCCTGCAAAATAGGAAAATGAATGGGATTGGTAGCCAAGAGTGGGTCTTCATAGTCATTAGAGTGCCCATATTCATGGTAAGTGGGATAAACAATGTGGGGAACAACTGATGAAAGCATGTTTCAGACCATAATCTGTCCTTTTATTTTCACAAAGGAGAAAAATGACAGAATACTAAAATAAAGATTTAAGTGAAACAAGCTAGTGTTAAAGAAATTAAGCCTCAGCAAACCCAGAAACTTGTAGCAGAATGAGGAGAGATTTTCATTGGTACGTTCAGACAAGAAAATCCCAGGCAAACCATGAAAAAAGAAAATTCCCTATGTCTTTTTCTATATATTTCATTTCATCTCTTTTGTTGTTGTTCATTCTGTTTTATTGAATTTTAGTCATTATATACACATTGTCTAAGCTTTCACAGCCCTAGCTAGTTATCTCCCAGGAGAGCTCTAAGGAAATACATTTCCAGTTTATTCCACCTGCCTCCCCAACACACAATTTCTGCAAAAATGTAAGCTCAGGGTGGACGCTTCAATTTACAGAAAAAGGCACTCAGCAAACATGTTACTTACACGTGGTCTTTTCCATTCGAACTTGACAGGGCTTTTCTGGCTGTAGAAAAGGGAGGACTCATTGGGTGGGAAATCAGGATCTTCATAGAGAATGTTTTTCTCCAGACACTTCTTGTGAAGCTCTTCATAGGTCTTCTCCTTTACGCTGATAATGGGCTGATTGCGACTTATAATGGCAGAATAAATCCCCCCTGTGCCCCCTCCTGCCCCCTCCGTAGTGCCGATAGTGGCGCTGGGGACTGCCCCAGCAGCCGTTTGCTGAGCCACCGCTGCATTTACGGCGGACGGCATGGGAATCAGGCTTACAGCAAATGCTGAAAGGCAGCAGGACCTCGCAAACTGGAAGGAAATTTCAGAAAAGAGGAAGTTGCTGTGCAAACCGTCTTTTCTGTCCGCTGAAAGTCTTCTAGTCAAATTTGCAAGCCAGAAAATTCCATGTGGTTCTGCATCCTCTCAAAGGACTGTGTTTTGTCACCAGAAATTCGACTTTGTTCCTTGATGTGGGACAAGGTGATCCGTTGGCCCACTCCCGTGTCTGAGTTGTGTCTACAGCATGCGTGTGTGCTGTCCTGCGCATGTAAGTATCCAGAAGGGACAAGCTTTAACCGTGAAATCTAAAAATAACCACAGGCAAAGAGAGAGGGAAAATGAGAGGGAGGGGGTTAGTGAGATGATGTCAGTCTTCTGTGCAGCTTGTGCTGAGGCCAGGCATGTTCCTGGGATGGGCTCTGTGTGTGGGCTGGCTCCTGGTGCCAGTTCATCTTTTCCTTAAGCAGAGAGAACAGTGAAACTGGAAGCTAAACTCCTGCTGGCTTGGGAACCTTATGTACTAAGTACTGCCAGGCAATGATCCTGACACTGCTGAAGGAAGTGTTGTACCCGACTTGTTTCTACCCTTTGTGGCAGAAAAGATACAGACAAATTTTTGTTACTACAGAAGATGATCAGAAGACACTTCTAATGGTGAAAAAGGTGCTAATTTGAGGCTACTGGTGTCAGGTCACTACCCGCCAGCTGGGTTTGTTCCTCTGGAGAGCAGCTTGACAACATTAATATCCACCTGGTGATAGCTACCTCCCATGAAAAAGGCAACTTTTTGTGTAGGGGCTGAAAAGTTTATAAAGAGCCTGGTGTGGAAACTGGGCCGTTCCTTGTTAAGATATACCAAAGTTAAAGGAAACATCTGACTGCACATGTATTTTTTCATGTAACAGTGGGATGAGGGACAAATTCACAGCCTCTGTGAGCGAAAATCTAAATACATATTGCTTTTTTTCATAACCCAGCTCTTTAAAAGGTGATAGTATTTAAATGTCAAGAAAAGCATGGCAATACCTTGATTTTTCTTTATTGGGAAGTCTTCGATCACAGATTGACATCAGTTTTATTTTTGCGTAATGATACTCATTTCTGGCTCACATATACATTGCTGACCTTCTGCTCTACAGCTATGGCATTTTCCAAAGCACTGATTCTTTTTTTTTCCTCAGCCATTTGCTCGGTTTACACATTTAAAATCAACAGTACAGGGGATAAAATCTACAGCTCATTAAAGAAAACTCTACTGGAGGCACTTTTAAAGACGCTAATACAGTGGTCAAGTTTGACTAACCTCTAGGAATATTAATCATCAGTCTTTTAGGCCATGTAGGTGGCCTAAATCCTTTTTGTTTAACATGAATGCAAGCCATCTTGCACCAACAGGGCAATTGAAAACAACAGATTCAAGCATTTGTGAAAATAGGAATATAATTGCTTCAGGGTGGGTTTTCCAGATGCAGAATTGGCGACTTCCTCATTACATTAAATTGCAAGGATTGCAGTCTCATACTTGACACTACATTGCAGGACAGCTTGGCAGAGCCACATGTCACTTGTTGCAGGATATGCAAGTAGTGAGAGGCAGCAGCCTTTCACTGCACAGCTTCAGTAAAGTGCTCATTTTTCAGCCTGTGCATATTTTTTTTCTTTCATATTCTCCCTTCCTGCCCAGTCTACTAGTGCATCTCTTAGATCTGTTTCTGGAAGAATTGTCAGTAGTAGTAGGGGCATGACATTGGACAAACTCTTGGTGGGCTGCTGGGGAGGATCATGTGAATCATTAGCAGTGGGCTTGAATTTTTCTATTGGGATGGGCAGCAAGTGCCAGGGTGTGACCTGCTGCTATGCTATAGCTAACAGATCAGCCAGTGCCTGCATAGGGAATGGCAGGTGGACATGCACTTCTTACTTCAAAGCCAATGTTCAGGAATGACATCTGTTTAAAATACAATTTCTCCTTTTCTTATTTCTTACTGGACAGATGTGTTTGTTATGTAGGGTTTTTTTTTTAACAGGAGTTGCTAGTAAAAGACAAATGATGTCTTTAAGTAAATACAATTTTCCGTAGAGGAGAATGGATGTGCTGTCTAACACAAACATCAAAATTAATTCTAAGGAATTAAATCCTGTATGTGATGGAATTTACTTCAAGCAGAAGTACCCAAATAATTGACCTGTTCAGACAGTAACAATGAACTTATCTTTAGTGAACTAATCTGAAATGTTAATATTGCTATTTAATTTGTATGAAGTTTTCCCTCCAGTTGTTTTCACTAATTGAACTCAATTATTTCTTTTGTAAAGATACACTAAAAATTTATTTATTCATTTACAGCATAAATATGTGGAAAAGTATGTGAGTTACTACAAACAGCAATGTAAATCATATTCTTTGAAATTTATTTCCTCAGATCTAAAGATATAACTACAAAGATTTTCAGCAACTAATTGCAACTGAAATCCATAGACATTAGTAACTTCATACCACTGAAAATATGACTCATGAGTACTTACTATGGTGCAGATGTCTTACTGAGGGCCAGAGAATAAAAGCAAGTCATTCACTTTAACCACATACCCTTGGAAGAATACTCACTAGTGATTCTTAACAGTAGACAAAATAAGGCACGTAACTTGCTTCATTATTACTTTATTTCACTTTCCAATTTGAGAAATAGCAGTTAAAACATTTTATTAAATTGCCCCAGACAATAACTATATCCTGTCAGAAGCACTGCTATGCTTAAACATAGTAAGAAATCATCAATCAAATCTTTGAAGGTGATAGAAAAATAGGGTCTGTCTCTCTTTTCTCAAATGTAAAAGATCTGTTTGCTGCTATTCTACCTGGACTAACATGTCTGCATTAAGCACAACAGTATTTATGCTGCCAGTTCCCAGAGTGGAGGCTCATGCTGTCTCCTGGAAGGTGCTGACAAACAGCTCTGCAGAATAGAAAAGAAGGAACCCAAGGGTCTGCTGGGCAACAAACTACGCTTGAGTAGCCAAGAGCAGAGTACTCAGTTTGCTCTCACGCTTGCTATTCCCAGAAATCTGCCCTGCACAGGACAAACAGCAGCAGGTGGGAATGACAGGGGGGATTAGTAATGTTACGTTACCTTTAGCTGGCAAAAATGGTCATCATCCTTCTCTGTTTCCTACCAGCTAATTTACTGCTGGTTTTAGAAAATACTTCCTTATTTTACTAGAAGAAAATAAATGAACTAGAAGACCAGAAAAACCAGAAACCCAACTGATGGCATGTTCAGGCTTGACTCAAAGCAGAACTGGGTTTAAAATAATATAGCTGACAAGTGTAGCAAATGGAAAGGGCAAACAAACTGTGGAACAATGGCAGCCTGTGAAAAGAGATGCCTAACACAGAAAGGCCTGAGGGAACAGGCAGGATGGAGTGGATGTGGGACTCAGGATGTCTCTATTTTGTCAGGGAAGAAAACCTCAAGACAGCCCAGTTCTGTTTGCAGAGATGGTGGGAAAAGGGGGCAAGAGAACATTAGGCTGAGTTGTAACAGAATCGAGGAGTAAGCATAAAGTGGGATGCCTAAATGCAGAATTAATCCTCTTAAAATTAAAATTTGCTTTATAAATGCCTAGCTCAAATCTCAGCAAGATACTAAAAAGTGACATGACTAAAACTCGTGAAAGGAAACCAAACCTTGGCAGGACTTGGAAGATGTGGAAAAGCATAGTTCCTTCACTGAGCTGCCTGTAATCAACGAGATTCAATCATCAATGCCAATTCTTTCCTAACAGAAAACTTTTTTTTTAAAGCAGTACCTGCAGATGAAGGGGAGTAGTAATGTGGAAAATGTTTCTGTGAGAGTACAGTTGTTGTCCTAAGCACCTATGAGGACCTGTGCCTTTTTGAAATCCAAGTTTCAAAGCTGGCTGTTGGGGAGCCTTCTGCACTGCCACGTTACTGTGTTCTACTATTGCACAACTGACTGGCACAAGCTACCCAACCCTCACCTCCAGTGCCTGAGCTGTTTGGTGAGCCTGCAGTTTACTTTCCTGTGCAGACCAGCTAATTTTGCATTGTCATAAGGACTGGAAAGCAGAAGTATCTGTGATCACACTGGGTGGCTCCTTCTGTGTTTGTTTTGAGAGGGCAGCTGGCAGGCACAACTCTGGTGATAACCTCTGTGTCTGTCATAACTGCTGATGCTGCTTGCTAAACTGGCACAGATCTCCTCAAGTGCTACAGTCTCTGAACACTGGGATTTTCAAATACTTATATAAAGGCCTGTGTCCACAATCTCACCCCATCAACTCAATTTTTATTGCAAGTGAAGGCAGAACTGAAGCTTAATGCCTAACTGAAGCTAGCCTAATGCAAATATTATTTAGCTTATTTCCCCAAAGATACAATCCTAGTGCTATTACTTTTGCTGAACAGAAAAGTTATCCAAGTTTAAATTAGTGCTTTGAAAGAAAAATTGCAAGAAATGTTAGTTTGGATGTGTTGGTGGAAAATACATTTGCTGATTTGATTGGATTCAAGTGAACATCTGAAGTCCTCCCAGTTTATTTCTCCTCAGCCTCTCAATGAATGGTTTCTAGGAAGAAGTTGCCACTCCTTTCAGCTGATACAGATCTCCCAGTCAGCATCAACATTCAGGGCTAAGTTTTCCAGTGTCAGCGCAGAGGTCTTTGCATCATATATGAAAACCACTTCTTTCTTTTTCCCATCTGAACAGAACAAGAGAGTTTTGTATTTAATTTAAGAAGAATCTTTCTGAAACACATATCACTCTGTACAGTTTTTAGTTCTGACTGTCCCTGCCACTGGTGGAAAGGATTGATTAAAAAAGAAATAGAAGTCAAATCTTCCCAGCACACACATAAGAATGCAGTGGAATAAGAAAGTAACTTTTTTTTTTTTTTTTTTATCTTTCAAACTATAGTACATCAAACTATGGGACTACTCAAGGATTTTTCTGAAAAAAATAACCCTGGTTTCTGCAGAGGTTTTCCTCCAAGCACCCTTGACAGGTGGAGGCAGAAGGTCCATTTCCTCATGACTTTCAAAGTGAAGGGACATCTTTGGAAAGCAACCAGAAATCCTAAGCCCTTTCTGTACATGCTACTGTCTATCCTTATGGGACCCCTTGCAACTTCTAGAGATCCCCATAGAGTCAGGAACTCCAGAGCTTTTGGATGAGCATGGAAAAAGAGGAGTAAATCTGGATTTGTCTGCAAATTTCCAGTTCTAGACTAGGCAGATTGACAGACCTGAGCAAATAGGCCTTCATTTGAAGTGCCATCTCTGCTCATGTTTTGTGCAGGACGTTGTCTGAACTTGTTCATTCCAAACCACTTTTGTTGATGTATCTGTTGCCTCACAAAGCCAGTATTCTTCAGTTCTGCATGTAATATTAGTGGTGAATAGCTGCTGGCTCCTTTCACTAAATTCTGTCCTTGATATCAAAGAAGTAGCAAAGAAAACTAAACTTCCTGTGCTGACACTTCCTTTACAGACCTGTCAGTTTGACACCTCTAGTGAATGGCAGCAGAACAATAGGATTTCAAAAGTTTGTAGTAAAATAGAAGTCAAAACATTACCCTTGGAGCTGGCTGTCACAAAAGTGGGTTGCTTCCCAAACCCCAGAACTATCACTCGTTCAACTACACATGTAGTGTGGTATTGTCCACTTTCATCTACGCAGCTGAAAAAAGAAAATGATTTCATATACATTAATTTCTTTCCATCAGTATAAGTTCAGTATCACACAAATATTATTTCAGCCTCATTCCCAAAGTTCCCTATACTGATTTCCTTTCCTCTATTTACCTGTTTCTTAAAAACAAGTTAAACTTTCTCCCATTGTCAGCTAATTTTTCACTGCATATCAGATTTCACTGTCAGAAGAAAACCAGTTTGAGAAGCTATTTTATGGCAAAAAGCATGGCTTTGACAACCAGAAAAGTTTTGGATTTTCATAAAACAGTAGTTAAAACTCCTAAATATAAATGTGGAGTTAATTTCTACATTCTTTTCAAGTAAGGAATTTCAATCTGAGACAAAATTATGTTTAATTTTGTAACTAATTTAATTTTTATTAAAAAAGTCTAAAAAACAAATCAAAATGAAAAAAATTTTTGTAATGAACAGAATGTTTAATCATTCATCTCAAAATGAGTTTTTTTCCAACTTCCAGATTTGCTAGCAATTTAGCAACATTTTTCTTTCCCACCCTGAATTTTTAAGCTTTTCAGATTTCATATTCCAGATAAAGAGATCTGAAGTATATTTTTAACCACATTATATAAGCTAAACTAGATTTTCTCTGTGTTGAATTTTGTAGCTTTAGGACCACTACCTACATATTTTTGAACCTTGAAGAACTAAAACATGCCTGTAGAATCAACATTTATGCACTACACAGCCCTCTGTGCAATATACCTCAATAGTAAAAGTGTTATAATGACAAATTTGATACCTCTTTCCTTACAAGCAGCTAAGGATCTCTTTGGCTTTTAGGTTTTGTCACTGAACCTTTACAGGTGGTATCCCCTTGTGCTTCCTTTTAAGTGCTTTTCTTCCTGCTAATATATATGGTGAATATTTTGGGAGACTGCAATGGTGTGGTTTTGGTTCCCAGACAGAAGCACTGAATATCTCAGGTTAGAAGGGACATATAAGAATCAAGCCCAACTCCCTGCTCCTTGCAGGACTACCTAAAACTAAACCACATGACTCAGATCATCATCCAGATGCACTTTGCACTAGGAAAGGCTTGATGCCTTGACCACTTCCCTGGGGAACATGTTCCAGTGACTGACCACCCTCTCAGCAAAGATTAGGGTAGAAAACACATCTTAGAAAATACAAACACTCCAGGTATTGCCTACTTGCACATCTCCCAATTTATCTTCTTTGTCTCTCTAATAGGCTTTACTCTTTCTAATGACTTTCTTTGTATTTGTGTCAATCTGCAGAATCTCTGAAATTATATGAGACAGCTCAGCATTTCATGTGTTACTGCCTTCAGACTTAGGTAGAACACTCTGCAGCTTTATGACAGATTCTGCACATTCTGGGACTTCACTAAGTAGTAGATGAGACTGACACTGCTGCATTTTGCAAGAAGGCCTCATGAACTAGAACAGGCATTTCCAGTGACAATGTGTTGGTGGCTTTTGTCCACAACTGCTGTTACCTGGAAGAGAGAACGTTCTTGTGGAAAGTGAATTTCCGATACAGGAACTGCTTCTTGTGGAGATACTGAAATGAATGCCCATCATCTACATAGAGCTCACCTATGGCACAGGCCTGTGAAACACACCAGACAAAGCACAAATTAACAGCAGCCTCTAGTGTCAAATAATGAAAGTAAAATGTCTCACTATATGTTATGCTTCATACTGAAGGTGTGTGTTTATTTTTCTTTAGTGACTTGTATCCCTGGAAAGCTGAGGCAATCCAGCTCTAAGAGTGCTGGATATCCTGGTTCTGTAAATTGATGCAGGTGTCACGTGTCACCTCTTTATTAGCAAAGACAGTTGTAGGAAGTTCCCTCTCTGTGCCCAAGAGGAAGTTTGTGGCTTGCTCATTCTCTGCTCCTTCCTCCAAAGGACTAGACAAGGCCTGAAGAAGGTCAGAAAAATGTTCTGCCTCTGCTATGCTCAGATAGTCATGCTTGGAGGGAACAGTAGGGGAGAGGTGAGGGTGCCCTCAAACAGAACAAGTAGAGAAGAGCCACTGGGCACTCAAATGTGGATGCCATTGTGCTGATCAAACAGGCAGCAAGGGCCTACAAAGGTCAGATGGAGTAGAAGACATCTTTGTAAAAGGGAACACTATCTCAGAGTACCTCTGTGTCTAAGGCCACGTGGAGTTCATAAGAAATATCTATCATCCATTCAGTGGATTTTCCAGCTGTGGTCTTCAGAGGTATCACAGTGCCCCCCCTCTGGAATACAGGAATCTGCAAAAACACAAAGCCAGGGCAGAAAGGTTCCTGCACTCTGATAATGTAATTTTAACACAGATCAGAGGTAACAGAAGTTTGCTCAAAACTTAGAAATGAACTTTTACCACAAATATATAAAGAAAATTACTCAACTAACAATGGGAATAGTAGTAACCTTCTGTATGTATATAAGCAAAATAATTTTGCTTGGAAAGGTAACCCTTATATCACCTCACTTTACCACCAGGACACTGTAGTGTTCAATCAAGCAATAAAGAAGATGGGGCTTCTATACAAAAGCTATTTTAGATTACACTGCTACAAGGAACTTGACTTGTCACTTTTCTGATTCTGAATATTGACAAAACAAAACCTTGGGAGTTTTCTTCTACTCCACAAAACATAAAACAAAAACATACATTCTCCAGTGTTACTGGGATCTTCACTGCGCCTGCATCTTCCATTCGCTTAAATTTTCTGAAATCATACCAAATCTAGAAAAAATGAAAAGGGAATTAGCATGACACATATGCCAAGATCTATTCCCTCTGCTGATGCAGTTCTCCTGCTTAACCTGTCACTATTCCTAACAATCTATTTGATATGCAAGAAAAAGCATTTATTTTTAAAATAAATGACCTTCTGGGTGAAAAGAATAAATTATCATTTCTGAAGCACAAAATTAATCTGACCTTTTCTACAGTTTGCATAATGTCTTGTATGTCTTAAAGCATCTGAAAGTGCAAACAATGAAACATTTAAAAAATTTTATTATTTTTTAATCTAGTTCTTGAAAAAGCGTATTTATATTGAAGTAAAAATTAACAACAAAGTTACTATTAACAGGTGACAAGACTGCTGCATCTGAATCTCCCATGCACCACACATGCCAGCAGGTTTAACTGCTTTAAGTATGCCAAGCACTCAATTGCAACAGAGATCCTGATAAAAGTATTTTCCTGAACTTGTCTGGAGAGTCTAGTCTGTTTTTCTCCCTATATTGGGAAGAATTCTAAGTGCCCTCAGGTGCATTAGTGGAGTCACAAAGCCCTGCATGGTCTCATATACTCCTTTTTTCTGCTTACTCTTTAGAGTCTCAGATTTTCCCTTAGCAACTGTTTTCCCCAAATCATTTCCCTCCCTCCACTTCACAGCTGCCGTAGCCAAATGCTCTTTGTAGGAGTGGACCACTGCACCATCCTGTGGATAAATACCTTTACTTCAGAGAGGAACTGCTCTCTGCATGTGTCAGTCTTTGCATGTCCCAGGCTACTGAGGCTTGTCTTTCCTTGTTAAAATTTTCCCTCTCCACAATTTCCCTTTGATTTCCTTATGATCTTTCTTCCAAGTTCCCTTTTTCTCCACATAAAATGAGAAATTTAACCCAAAGAGAAATACACAAAAAAAAAGGAAATTGACAATGTAGGGAAGCTGTTTCATGGTGATTAATGAGAAGCAACAAGCCTTGAGAGGAGATTTAAACTGTTAGGTGACTTGAAATTTGTGCAGCAGCTCTTGGAAAAGTCAAGAAAGTAAATTTACTGTGAGCAAGCAAGGTGTCAAGATGGAAGGAAGGGTTCAGAGAGGCACAGCATGGCCAGCCAAGACTTGGCACAGCAGTACTGCTCAGCAGTTATGAGATGGGGAGCTGGAAGGTTTCTGCATAAAATACATCTTTGGGCTGAACAGTTGAGCAATTCATATACATCCTTACCTCGTCTGACCCTGGAAACAGAACTGTCACTGTCTTGGCCTCTTTCTCTGTGACTGGATGCACCAACAAAGCATTTCCTGGAGAAAAACATAAATATGGCTGTGGTCCTCAAGGCTGCATCTCCCCAGAGCAGAACCTGGGGTTGTTAGCCTCCCACAGCCATTTCAGGAGCTCTCTTGGGCACATCATGTGCTTAGGTTCACTTTCTACTGAAGAAAAAGGCTTGTGCAGGGAGGTGATGGCTGACTGACTTCAGCAGCCAGCCATACCACAGAAAAAACCAATCATGTTTGGGTGGGAGTTGTTTACTACTGCTGTTTTTGAAGCAGACTGTGATCTTAGCTGCTCCATTGAACTTGACATTTCAGGTCAAAAGCAATCATGTTTTTTCAAAGTGAATAGCAAGATAAAACTCAGTTTTTGCATCTCCTATGTTCTCTATTTTCAAAGTGCTGTTAAAACTAGGTCCCTTAAAGAAGTCTCAAGTTCTATATTCAATTATATTTTTTTAAGTCTTGGGCAGTGTTTTTATGTTTTCTTTTTGTCATGCAATACCTCAAAAATGTTTAACTCAAATTCCACAGAATGAGACACCTGCTTACCCAGCATATACTCATTTTCCACATCAAAAGTTTCCGTTTTCCCTGGAAACTCTATCCAGAGAGACCTGTAGGGAAGAAAGATAATGGACATTTTTCCTCTCTAATCAACCTGTTCAAGTAATTCTGGCATTTTCAGGCTCCATTTTCTCTCTCTCTCTACAAGCAGAGTTATCAAGAACTGAAGACAGGGCAAGGTGCTTTTTTGTGTCAGTGACTAAAAGTGCCCACTGATGAGTCTCCAGGACAGCATGGATGAAGACACTCCAGTATACCTATCTTTACATCCTGTGGCTTCATTTTCTTCCTTCCTGCCTTCTTCCTTACAACCTGGCACTACATCTACCTTTGCTCTATCAAAGGAGAGATGAATGAGCCTTTGTGTCCCAGTCTGCCAGCAATGCTGGCCCCTGATGAGCTAGTCCCTGCAGCACAACCCCTCCTGTTCTCAGCAGCTCTCTGCTGCTTTTATAGCAAGTCTGCTCCTGGCCAAGCCTGAAACACCTGCACCAGAAGCTCATTTTCAGTCTTTCTCAAAAAAGGGTAGTGTAATAAACATCTGGTTATGGAACAGAAGTTGTATATTTAAAGTTTGAGAGATTCTGACAACAATATCTTGTGAAGACACAGGGTCTGGGATTCCTTACATGAAAGCCTGGCTCACTTGCTCACTAACTGGCATCCACTTGTTCACTGCAGCCCTGCTGCTCACGTGCTTGCTAATGAGACACTTTCCATTCTGCTTGTCTCAGTGAGAAAAATATACTTCCTCTCTTAATTCTGTACCTACAATGGAAGTGTGATTTAATATTGTGGGCAGCTCACATGTCAACAAAAGCTTCATTTCAAGAAAGACAGAAACCCACTGTCTATGTCAGTGCATAAAACAGGTGCATTTACACCTACACACGTGCACACAGACACTCACACAATGTCTATAATGCACATCACATCATCTTCAAATCTCAAACCACTCAACCCCTGTCAGAGACCTTCATGTTTTTAAAATCTATGAGATGTATCTGCATAACAAAATGTAAAGGTAAATGTGTACAGAAGAATAGTTCTAGGGCAACCTCAAAGACACACAAATCAATACCAGGGAAATTAATGACATTCATCTCTTCCTCAAACAGGTGCTGCATTCAGTTCCATAGAGTTACATTTTTAAGAGGTTAGAGAGCAACAGAATAAAGATTTATTTTCTAATTTCATTTCTGCTCTAGATTATTAAAGAAACATTATAAGGAATACTGCAGAAATAAATGATAAAACTATAAATATGAAATAAGATTTTATAACAATAACAATTAAGCAGTAACAAATATTTTCAAGAGAGGCAAAATGACATGTACATTACTAGGTCGGCAAGTTGAGAGTCCATCAAGCTCTGTTTTATATACTGGTTGGACTACTATGTGATGGTCTTTATCATAATGAAAAGTTTGAAGTCCACACTACTTTAGGAAGTTTAAAGAATGTGATATGTTTCTTGAATAAGAGTATTCCAGGTGTCATTTGGGAAAAAACTCAAAACATAATTTTCCTCTGAGAGCCCTAACAAAGCTTGCAGAATGAAAATAGATGAAATAGCAGCATGAACATAGAATTCAGTATTATCAGAGTTCTTGTGTGTTTTTCTCTCTTTCAGTAGTGAAATAAGTAACTATGAAAGTCAGAGATGGTGATTTAATTTCTCCAAGCAAGCTCCTGCGGATACCCCCTGGGCCTCCTGACTCGTGCTCTTACCTCATGACGGGTTCAGCCGCCGCGTGTGCCCGATAGAACAGAGTGTATAAGTAGGGCAGGAGGACGTAGCGCTCTCTAATGGCTTTCCTGACGATCTGCGTGCTCTTCTCCCCAAAGAGCCACGGTTCGCGCCGTTTGCTCTCCATGTTAGAGTGACCTCTGAAGAAGGGCTGGTAGGCTCCAGCCTGATACCAGCGAACAAGTAATTCTGGTTCTGGATCTCCAATAAACCCTCCCACATCAGCTAGATATTGTGCAGACAAATAAAAATACACAGTTTTGGAGATTGGTCTGGAAAATGTGAAGCTCTCCTCTAACAAACATTCCAAGTGTATATATCCATGCATTTCACAGTTTGCTCGCTGTTCTGCTGTTGGGCAGCTGCTTGTCCAAATAAGTGAAAAACTGGTGCAACAAGTTATGCTTTGAAAAAAAAATCTCAAGAGAGCTTTTGAAGGCTAAGTGAGTGACCTTCCCAGTGACAGAGGACAGTCACAGTGATGCTGTGAACAGGACACCACCTGAGGTCTGCTGCTCCAGATGGGACACAGACACTGCACAACAGTTAGTGGAGACAGGATAGGGTGAGCCAGGTTTCAGGCTTCTGAAACCAGACTAATCTGTGAAACCACCTGGAAATGCACAGGGCTGTTGAGCTTTCCACCATCTGTGTTGAAGTCTACTGTGGGAATACAAGCTTGGTGGCACCATTTATGCACAGTGAGAAATACATTACCTCCACAGAATGAAATCCCTGCCATGTTGATGGTAAGAAGCATTGGAATGGATATTTTCAAGTAACTCCACTCTGCCGTGTTGTCTCCAGTCCACACTGCCCCTGGAAATACCCGGTTTCAGCATTATGCAGGAAAATTGAATATATACTTCAGTTTAAGTTTGCAGGAAAGAAGACAAGAATAATCATGAACTGCTTTGGAATTGCTGTACATTGCAACTTGTTTTTCTTTATATATGCATGCTCCTAAAATAGGCAATAAAAGCAGGTGTTGGTTTGTCACAGGACACAGGGTGCTGTTCTACCTTTGACTTGTATACACTTTGCCAGCCTCTCCTGATTTTTTTAATCACTTGCACTCCTATGAGCTTACCACATCAGTATTTCTAAGACAGTTTCTGTCCTCTCTAGACTTCTATCCATCAAACTTAACAGAAGAAAACAGCAAGGAAGGCATCCAGCTAATCCTTACGTACCATACTTCTGTGATCCAGCAAAGAAAGATCGTGTGAGGACAAATGGTCTCTCTTTTCCTGAAGAACGTCTGATGAGTCCTTCTGCAGTTGCCATTTGCTGAAAATCATGAATATAAAAGCCAGGAAGACAAACTCTTTAATTAGAGTACTTTTTAGTCCTTTTAAGGCAGAAAAATGAAGACAATTCTGTACCCAGAAATAATACTTCTTATTAAATAACATGTTCTTATTAGAATATGCTTAAACAAAAATTTTAAATGGTCACAGCCAATGTAATTTACATTATTATGGTAGTTAAGGCACAGATGATGTCACATTTTCTTGTGACCAATCACAGTTTATTTCAAATACTGCAATATCCAGCACAACAGAATTTCAGCCACTGATTGAAGGTTACAGAATACCTACTACTGTGTAAAGTACCACTTCAGACATACTCCATGAGAATAACTGCTGTTTGTGTCTCCAAACACTCTACCTGGTAGAATCCATAGAGGTTGTGTACTTCCCGATGCTCCCAGTTGTTGTAGTGCACAGCATCTTTTTGCATTGTTAGTTCTGCCCCTTTGAAGACTGAAGGCTCATTCATATCATTCCATACAAAGAGGATATTAGTGGATGCCTGTGACACAGGGTTGCAATTAGGTCATGACAGAGCCAATCCTGTGACTTTGTGTGTTTATCTCAAGTGGGTGTCAGACCACTCTGGAGTTTGAGCAGAAAGAGCAGTACAAAAGCAAGACCTGGTAATTACACTTCTCAGGCACTTGGAAGCCCCCAGTCATTCATCTCATCCCTCTTAGAGGTCCTTCTAGTCAGTGTAGCAGCCTGCAAGCCCACTTGATCTTTGCAGTTCTTACAAAACTCAGTAGGCACTTGTGATTGCTGCTTTCTGGTGAGGGAAAAGAGGCAGGGAAAAGAGAAGTATAAAATGGCCATGAGGAATAATCAGAGAAGGCCAGAGGTGAAAGCTGGAGAGGAAAAGTAGCATGGGAAATATCTACTATCTATGTCTACTAGGGAAGTGGTTTCAACAACTCTGCTGCAAAGCAGAACTTTGGGCAGGGTGAGGGGAACTGGAGGTGTGCAGCAGTGATCACCCAGACACTTTCAGCACTAGGCAGGAAGGTCAGGACAAAGTGACTGAGCTGTGAGAGCACACTCCCACATCGCTCCTGTGTGCCATCATGGCTGGCCACAAGGCTGTTCTAGATTATGGGTTCATAAAAAGCCTGCAGTTTGTCCCTTCCTGTCCTGCAACTAGGTGTGCATGTTCACTGGTGGCATAGGGGTTCCAACTGTCTTAGTGTAGGTAAGTCCATGGAGAAAATCCTTCTGTGGTACTTCAGCTTATCAAGGTATTTTCCTCTGTACTACAATAACGGAGCTACAAAGGCCAACAACTTGCTTAGAGAGTATCTTCTCTTTTCTCCCTTTTCAGGCTTTCTGGGCTATGCAGATCAGAGCAAATAAATACAAACCTTATATGTTTTGAAAGCGAATTGATCTCCATACCACTTTCGCACTTCAGGATTGGTGAAATCCAGGTAACAAGAGGAACCTGTGGATGTGGGAGATCCCAATTATTCACCTGATTTTAAGAACATTGTCTTTGCACCTAAATAAAATGGCCTAAAGCTACAATGGTTTTCATAGGCAGCAATAATGTAGTTGCTATTTTTTCTGAAATTAAAGCTCAAGAGCAAATTCCAGGCTGACCTGGAACTCAGTACACCCCTTGCCATGTTCTGAAGGTCAACACATGTAGATTCTGGAGGTCTGAAGCTCAGCACCATTTAAGTTGACTGCTAGCAGTTTAAAATATGTTCACATGTGAACAAGAAGTCAGGGAAAGACATCATCCCTGGCATTCTGAGCTCAAAAGGAAAAGTGTCACTGAGAAGCTGAATAACTGCATCCTGCCATGCTACTAGAAGTTGTAATATGGCCTTGATCTTTCCCCTAATCATTCCTTTGCCAGGATTGTGGGCTTCCTGTCTGTAAAGAAGGGGGACAACCTCCTTTGCCTCCCTGCAATGAGATCTCATGAAAGCTAACATGTCAAATCACTGTATTACTATAAAGACTTCAGGATCAGGGTTCATGAAATTTCATCCAGCCTACATAAGCTGTACACACTGCAACAGACCAGACTGCATTTCTGTGTCCAAGACAAGAAGAGGGAAGAGGAATGGTTGTTCTCATCAATAAATCCAACTCTTTTAGTTCTAGGCATGGGACTGTCTGCAGATCCAATAGATATAAAAGAGATAGCTATACAGCTGAGGCAATCAGAACATGACAATATCAAACCCCCACACTATTATTAATTATATTAAATTTTATTATTAATTATTAATATTTACAACAAATGCAAGGAATATAATAATTTAATTCTTCCATGGATCCAAATTAAACTATTCTGCAAAATTTTTAAAATAAACAGCTTAAAATATAAAGACAGAGTGTTTTTTTACCTGGCCAACAGATGCCCTCAAAATCTTGCCCATTTCTGTCTTTCACAAAATATCCCTTTTCTTTTGCCTGTGAATACAGGGTATACGAGGGATCAACCTTAATATGAGGATCTACGATGACCACGAGCTGCCAGGGTAAGAAAACAAAACACATCATTAGCATCAGCTGTGCTTAATAAAACAGTAAGAGTTCACTTTTGATAAAGGGCAGATAATTACTTCATCTCAGGTAAATGAGATAGCTGTGTCACTAATTTTGAAAAGCAGATACCAGTTTTTTCATATATTTTTCTAGAAATATGTACAGGACTTGAATTTACAAAGAATGTGTGAACCCAACCCCTCTGAAATAAATGACAAAACCCATTGTTTCAGATAAAAACAAGTGCCCCAACCCCTAAAAACACCATGTTTAATTCACTGCTGTATTGTGTGAATGGGAAAATATCTGACTTCCAAGTTCATGTGCCTGTTTAAAATCATACATCTTGAGACATTTCAATTTATTTTAGTTTGTGTAGCATATGACATTGTATGTATTTTGCAGTTACACTCTGCTGCTTTTTTCCAGAGCTGACAAAGTACTATAGCTCCAGTTGAGAGATTATAAAACTTGAATGCTATTTCAACAATCCCCTGTTCATTGACTTTTGGCAAAGATCAATTGTTAAGCAATTCTACAACTCAGTAATTCCAAGGAAAATATTTTAGCTGTAAAAATCGAAATGCAGAAACAAAGAAAAGCTGAAGCAACCACAGAAACTACCAATAGTGAAAGCTCATGTTAAGAAGAAAAATAAATTTTCTGCTGTGTTCATCAATGACAGTGCCAAGCTGTTTGTGTAAGATGGAGTTTCACATGGGTCAAATTTAGCTGGATTGCCAGGATACAGAACAAACTACCAAATAATAAAATGGTATGAGGAAGTGAATTAAACAAGATAGCTTGCATGCTGGAAGCATCACCAGCTGGCAACACAGTCTAATTTATTCTGTTGTAGTTAATCTGTTTCCAGTATCTGAAATACCCTTCCTAAAGCTACATTGGGTAGATTCACACTACAGAGAAATACTTTCTTTCCTCCTGCAATATTTTCTACCTTGCGTTTTTTCTTCCTGAGATGTTCTTGCATCTTTCTGGGGTTCTGAAATTTCTGTTTGTCCCAAGTGAAGTATCTCTTGCCATCTGTGTGCTCTATATCCAGCCATATGACATCATAAGGAATGTCATGTGCATCAAAGCCAGCATCCACTGCCTTGACATCTTGCTCATCCTCGTAATTCCACCTGCACTGATGATAGCCCAGAGAAAAAAGTGGGGGCAAGGCTTGAGTGCCTAGAAAGAGTACATGAATAGAGAGAAAACTCAATAAATTCAGTCTTTCCACATTATAAGGTGGCATGTCTTGATAGTGACTGGCAGTTCTAGCCCCCTGAATTTCACCTCTTCATCTCAGGGTGCAGTTTCAGATAGCAGAGATTATGCTGGCTTCTCAATTAGAGCCAAGTTTGACCAGCTGTGAATGCTAGGGAAAACAAGGATGGAGGGCTGTCTTCACAAAGCACGAGCCTTTGATATACACACTGCAATTTGGGAACAACTGGCCTACTGCACACAATGGGCTGGGTAAATATTGACCCACTCTTAGAGAATCTCAGAGAATCTCCCGGGTAAGTGTGCCATTCTGACTCCAATTATGTGAATTAGTACCTGTCAGTTGTGCAAACTGCTTGAAGATATCAAATGCAGTGGGTCCCATCAGCAGGAAAACGTCAATGATCCCACTCTCTGACATCCAGCGTACGTCAGTCAGCGGCACTGCTCTCTGCTTCGCAGTCTCTGCAGCAGATCTCGATGGAGTGTGCTTGGAAGGAAAACAAGGTAACACTGAATTTCTCTCTCAATCTATCAAAATTCTATTCCATGAGGAGAAAAGAGGGAAATACACAAAATTCACTGACACATACCTGGCAGGTATTAGGAACACACACTGAATGTTTCTTATATATCCTTCACAAATCCTTTACCTTGCATACTGCTTACACTAAGTGGAGTAATAGGTAATGAGAAAAAATGGGTAATGAGTGGCAAAATAATTAAAGTATTTCCATAATTAAAGACTATGCCTTTTCTGTAGGATCTCTGAGTAGTATCTATATCATAAGTAAAAAAGAAAAAAAATGTAACCACATAATGCAGTGCTGGAAAAGCAAGATTTGCTTTTTCATCGTTTCAATTTTAACAGAATTCATATATTCATGTTCAAGAGTTGAGAGAGTTGCTTTCCTGAACATTTTATGTTTCTTCAAGGTCAATTACATTCCACAGAAGAATGAGCCTGCTAAGCAGAAATGTGTGGCAATTCCAAGATTTTAAACACTCATAAAAATTCCTCAAATCGAGGGAATATCAAGATTTTTGTCCACCATTTTTTCTGCCTGCTACATCCACCTGTGTAGATTTTTTCTGGGTATTTTCTCTCTGCCTTCTCCTGTAGACCTGTTAAGATACAAGATCTATAACTTGGCCCTTGAAAGGAGTCATCTCTTTGTTCTTTTCGTTTAATACAACAAATCTAGCAACAAGGAGGACAGGAGGAGAGACTGAAAATTCTTCATTAGTGAGCAAAAGATAAGTCTCCAATAGTGTTGTTACATTCCTGTTGGTCCTGTCCTGAAGTGTTTTCTTTTGTTATTTAATTCTGAGGAAAGTGAATAACTCTCACCTCAGCTACTGCCTTTGTACTAATATCCACCAGTGTTTCTGAAGAGTTCAGCCAGAAGATCCCTGAAGTTCTGTTAGGCTTGTGTGCTAAGAGAAGGGGCACTGAACCATAAATGCCTATTTTGTCATGTATCTTGTGGCCGAAAATATCCAAATTATAAAGCCGGTAGGCATCACCATCACTAGGACAAACAAACAGATGTGTCTGTTACATGTAAACATCTTGCACTAGGCCCATTTTAACTCTATTGCTGTCCCACTAAACTTGGTGAATGCTCAGTGAGAGCTCTGTGTTCTGGTCTTTTGTTTAGCATCCAGAGCTGGAATATGGACTGCCTAGATTACTGCTTCTTTGCTTTGGTCTTCACTATGCGAAGCAAAAAAGACTTTTGCTCCCAATGAGACTACTACTAAAATACCATTTCTGAACTCTCCCATCCTCCCATAGAATTTCTCTTTTATGAGTTCTGCTAAAACATGGCCAATCCTGCAATTCAGAAAAACACTGCATGGAAAATTAGGAGAGAACAGAAAGGGCCATTCGTGAAATTGCACACTAGGGAAAGCAGAACACCCTACTCCACATGGATACAGCCTACAATTCAGTCTGCTGTATCATTAAACTATACACTATATGATAGACATATCTCAAGCTCTTGTCTGCATTTAATTGTTAATAAATGTTATAGCTCTCTCTTACAGAAAAAAGACACTGCATTCACTAGCAATCTCACACCTTGACACCTTTACCTGGTGTTTTTGAGAAGAAGTGTTTCTGCGTGTTGTGGTATTCCATAAACATGCTCATATCCATGTAAAGAGAAATCCAAGCCTACAGAAGTAGGACCTGTGGAAATAATTTTAAATTATGAGAATGCAGAGTTCTAAGGCTTATCTGAAAGGAGTAAAGCAGAGCAACCTAACTGGATAAACCAAAAGAAAATAGATTTTACTGTTTCAATAATTAACTCTTCCATGCTTCCTTTCAACTTCACATCCATTATTACTTCTGTTCTATAGAGGTAACGTTTGAAACAGATTTTATTGTATTTCTTCTGATTTTCAACTCCTTAAGAAGATAAAATTAATCACTTTAACAGAAAAAAAACCAAATCCATGGAATCACAGGTCACCTCTTTATTCAGTAGTGAAACTGCTTAAAATTATCTCCTCTTTCTATCCCAGTACCTAAAAGCCAAACTTTACAGCACAGTGGACTTCTGAATTGCCTGTTTCTCTCTGGTCTTCTCTTCAGCCTCAGCCAGGGGAGTAGCATGCACAAGAGTCCCTACCAGTGACATCATCCTGTCACTTTACTGAATCCAGAGCAACTTCTGGCAGGCAACCAGAAATCCTACAGACTGACAAGCAGCAGCTTCAGGATCAGAATCTGACCACATGGACTTTACTCCTCTGACACAGAAAACAGAAAAACTTGATGCTGGCCTAAGACAAGAGAAATAGCATGAACAACAAGGGCAACAGCTTCCTGCCCTCTGTGTCTTGACTGTGAACTGAAGAAGTTTCTGTCACCAAGAAATTGCTTTCAGACTTCCCTCTTACTGCAGCTGCTGGGTAGTGCTGGTTGCTATAAAAGTCTGCATGATAATGGTAATGGACAAAGCTAACCAACTTAATTAATATAGAATACAATGGGATGGACAGCAGATCATTGTATATTTTGGTAATTGATAATTTAAATTGTATTTGAGTTACCGCTCTTATGTGTCTATAACCTTCTTCTTATCACTTAAGATTGCTCAGTATTTCCTTTTTCAGTCTGCACTTCAAAAAAGTTTCTTTGTGAAAATTATTAATTCTTAGATATAATGATTTCTTATATGTCATGAGAATAAACAACAGGTAAAGTCATTATTATGTACTAAAAAAAGAGAAAAGAAATAGGAAATAATGTATTCTATGCATTATATACATGTAGAGTCAGATAATGCAGACAGTGCTAATGGTGTGTCAGAAATGGCACACAGGCAGTTGATTAAATGAGTCACATTTAATGTGTTTCCTCTTAAACAGAGATCTAATGAATATTTGCAGAACTTTTGTCAAATTGTTGCCCATCACTGATTTCTGATTGAAACAAAGTTAAGGCAACTGAAAAGCAGGAGCAAGAGAGACATTGATAAACATTAAGCAGCTACACAGAAGCAGACAGAAATATGAATAAACAGGGGTATATACAAAACAGTAAAGCTGTTTTCAGAACTAGACTGAGACTTACCATGAGCTTTGATGTCTAAGAAACTGCCAAATTTCTCTTGCCAGAGACCTAGATCCTCTTGTTTTTCCTGTACAAATAGAAATAGCTAAGCCTAGCAAATGAAACTGCTCACATCATATATTGCCAAGAAAAACACGTTTATTCACATGAGATTTATACACTGGTAACTGCTTCTTTTTTGCCACATATGGCTAATATAAATAAATCAAAACCATAAATCAGATTCAGTTGCAGGAATTTACACTGAAGAACTGATGTGCACATGTTGTACACAAGCAGTCTGCTACAGCATAGAATATCTGAGGTCTTGGATAGAACTACAGAATGATAGAATAGCCCAGTTTGGAAGGGACCTCAAAAGATCACCTAGTCCACCCTTCAATGGTAAAGGGAGCCTTGACGAGGTTATCTAGCAGCCTGTCCACACAAATCTTGAAAACCTTCCATGATAGGGATTATACCACATCCCTGGAGAGGTTGTTCTAGTGAGTGATTATTCTCCCTGTAAAAATGTGCTTGTCCCTGATGTTGAATAAATTTATGAAATACATGCATAGAACCAAACAGAACGAAAACATAGAAACAAAACCATTCCCCCAAACAGTAAAGGTAAACAAAAAAAAAAAATCTCCAGACACTCTGGGGGGTCTGTAACTGATACTTTAAGCCTTCTTCTGTCCTGTAATTCATTATTGTAGAATTTACACTTCTTGCAGTGTAAATTTCCCTAGTTTTCTTTTCTGCATTCATCCCACAATAAGTGGACATGGCCTCTTGTAGCTGTGTGACTTCCCTGGCAGAAATCAGAGCTCAAACATAAGTATGCTGAAGGCAGCACAGCTCCTGCCATTTATAACAGGATAGCAGAGTCAGCAGTCATCTGCTCTGCAGGAGGCTAAAATTATATCACAGACACAGCTCAGCCTCCTGGGAAAACTGCTATGTGCCTCTATGCACTGCCAGGACCTGGTCTATTTTGAGAGGATTTAATTTCTGTATTAAGCCTGAATCTATGTGGACACATATTTTTGATTGTTATAAAACAGGTCTTGTTCTTTTGAAACTCTCTTTGCGATGAACAGGGAATTTGAAAATTACAAATATCACCACAAAATTCCCTTTTACACATCTACTCCAGATCAAATAAGAGACCAAAAGAGAAATAAATTAGTAATAGAAAGACTATAGAAAAAAAAATTTTTGTGCTAAATCTATCTAACTGATGCCTTCTATAGACTTGGTAAAACACATAAACCTTCCTTCAACTATGAATTTGTAAAATATCTTGTTATGTTATACCAGGTCCTTTTGGAAAATGGTTAGACTGTATTTGTAAACATAGTATGGGGGGCAAAATGAACATGTGATTTTAATTTTCTTTTACAAAATATTCAAACTGGAATTGCAGTAAGCATGGATTACCTTAGAGGAATCAGTTGTTGTCTCCTCATTTTGTGCTGTAGGTTTTCTAGTGAAAACAAATACATAGAAATAATCAGTTTATTGTTAACATAAGCTAGGATTTTAAAGAGAAAATTAAAATAGCCCCATGCATTGCTTTACACATTATGTAAGAGTTTCGGTGCAAACTTGCAAATCATTTTAGTATTCAATGCCTTAAAATAACCTTCACTTAGTACGTGAGTCAGATTGACTTCTTGGCCTTTCATGTTTATTTCCATGCTCAGAAAATCCTCATTTCTTTATCATTCTGCTAAGAGCTCTCTGTTAATTTCAATGTTTAAAATAATGCTCTATAATAGAGATGCTTGCTATACCCATTTTTTAGTCATGACATGTCCTGCTCTGAGGTTTCTCATCCTTTCAGCACTTTGTTATGTGATTATAAAATCTTGAGATAGACAGCACATTGCTAGTTGAACAAAACTTGACTTGTAGTGAATTACTTACTTAAAGAGTAAACTTAGTGAGAAAAAATATGAACCTAATAACCTCATCAAACTACCCTCACTTCCCAAGAAAGACAAGGGGTCCCAGGATACTTTAGTGTTTTGCACAATTGGCCATTAAATGAAGTTAGCATTTTGCACATGGCTGCTGCACGGGATTAAAACAGTCTGCACGTAATTGATCTAGAATTTATTTATTAAAACTTCACTGTGTATTTACTGTATTTATGAAGTAAAAGAGAAGTCATGTTTCAGTGCATAAGAGCTTTAAGAAATTGCAATTCCATAGAATTGTTTATCTTCAGCTACAGCACAACCAGTACATACAATGATGTGATAGACAGATGCTGTACCTGTCACTGGGAGGTGATTGTAGGTGCTCAAAATACAACAACCCATTGGAATTCATGCTCATAACAGTCTCACCCTTGGATTGCAGCTCAATCTGGAAGGGGTTTGCTGTGACTTGAAGTTTGTAGTCCCCATTAACACCTGACAGTACCAAAACACCTGCCTCCTTGTGGGATATGAGCAGTCTGGCAAATGAAAAGCAACAACAGCTTTATATGAATCAGCAGCACATGAAATCCACTGTAATTAAATGACAATTTGATACCAAAGATGGACTAAGAATATCTGCATACATTACACAAACCTTAAGGCTAAATGTTGAGCCAAAGAAGGCCAGAAATACATGTTGTGCTCAGGGTTCACTGCATAGTGCAAAAAGTGGCTACAGGACTGCCATGAAAACTATTTAGAGCTTGCAATCCTATCATATTAACAGGTAATGCCTTAGGTAAAAGCTTTGCATTGTAACAAGTAGGCTATTTTCTGACTGACTCAAACAGGCTCAGGTTTCTTATGTGTATGATGAAACTTTCTCCTATGTATTTAACATGATTTTTTGAAAGTAAAGTAATCACATGCATTTTTGTTTTCTCTTCCTGTAACAACTTTTTATTTTAGAGAGACAACTGTACTGTAACATGAACGAGGAAGCTGTTTAAGTTATTAAGGTGCTAAATCATCATCACTTAAACCACCCATCACTTACCTCTGGGTGGTAGGTTCCTTTATAAGAACATCAGGAACTTTGTATCTTGCTCTGAGAGGAGATGCCTCATCGATTTTAAGCCTGAAAATATTGCCTTCTATTTCATAAATTTCTACTTGTAGAAGAACCTGTGAGCAAACATAAAAAAAAAAAAAAAAAGATACACTGGTAAGGATAAAAGATACTTATTTTTAACACAGCATCACCAAACACTTACTGTCTAGAAAAAATCCAAGCATGCATGCTTTCTGATTTAATTTTCTTTAACACTGTGGAGTAAAAATCATTATCCATATGAATTTACACCAGCTAACTCTACTTCACCCCTTTGAAGAAGCAATGCCTTTTAAGTGAACTCTTCAAGCCTCTGATTTTGCAGCTCTCTCCCCAAAAGCAGCACAGAAAACAGCAATAGTATACACTGATCTCAGACTTGGTACAATTTCACTACTGTGCTTCGGTCTTTCATATTCCTTAAAATCTAGATTGAAAAATGGCTTTTTCTGTGCTGACTGCAAAGAAAGTCAGGATTAACAAGAGAGGCAGAAAATATCTTTATGCAGAGTATTTACATATTGTGATGCTTGGAGCATGGAACTGAGCTCCAAACTCCCACAATCTGAGCATGGGTTAGGGTACCTATTCCCTGTGTGAATGTGCTACTTGTTAGGCTGTTAAACTACAGGAACAGAAGACAATCCTTTTCCTGTTTGTCATCTCAAATGCAAAGATGTCTTCTTTTTCCCAAAAAACCTGCCTTTGAGCAAACACAGGAAAATGGTATGGTTAGGTATGATTAGGAGTATAGGTCTTATTACTCCATTACAGAAAAAAGAACTTATTTTGAAATAGTGGAGAAAATGCAGAATTAAAAATATTTTTCAGATAAAAAGAGTTCTATTCAGAGCTCTCTTTTTCGGCAAAGATATTAAAATTTTTTAAAATTAAATGCTGACCAGTAAAGACATATTTAGGCTGATCATTTGTATTATCTCTCAAATATCTATCACTCAAGAATCTCAAAGCCTGCAAATATTGTCAGTCTTGCTGACAACATTCACTGCTCTTTCTGTAGGCACCCTCTTATACTAGGTGATATCTCACCTTACTCTCCTCATGAATGATTTGGAATTTGACATTCTCATCACTTAATGTGACTGAATCCAACAACACTCGATACAAGGATTTTCCAGGATGTAGAAGTTTCTGACGCCTGTCGAGACAGAAAATTATTTTTGGTCTCCCCAGTTCTTGTAGCTTATGTCATACAGGGGGACAGAATATTGTTAGAAATGTTTACTTCGTAATTTTGTATTGAATTTTCTCAAATACAATTATCAGCACTTCAAGTCAAGAGGAAAAAGAATATAGTTCTGAGCACACTGAAATGCTTATGAATGAGATGTTAACGGGGTTCAGGGGTTCCACCCATCACCACTCTATAAGATTTTTGGTTTTTTATAAGAATAATAGTTTTAGTTCAAGTGTCCAGTTCTTAGCTGTGCAGTTACATTAATGTTCTTTCATTTATCTCTGAAATATCAGTTGAATAATCTGTTTTTCAGTTTCTGTCATATATCCCTGCAACTCCCCAACTACATTCTGGGGTGATGAAACAGTGTGTGTTTGTAATTTGTAACATCCTGAATGCGTACTAAAGAAATTGTTTCTCAATAAGTCTGATGACTACAGAGTTTAGAATACGGTTCTTGGCCCTGATAATGATTTTAGGTCAGAGATCCTGCAATAAAAGCTCTTTTAACTGTTTGTAGAATTCTTCATGCCAAGCCCAGGTTTTATGAACTATTTGAAGAAAAGTGTCTTGGAGGCTAACTCAGAAACAAACTTCTTCATTAATAAACCAAATATGTCAGTGGCTAATTGGTGTAACAATGGGCAATCATTCCTTTCAGTCAGTTAGCACAGGAAAGAACACAATGGAGGGAAAAAAAAGGTCAAGAGATAGCACAACTAGAAATGACATGAGAAATATGACTTGGCATAAGGTTAGCTTTAAGGGACTAGTGAACTAGAACTTAGATTTGACATTGAATTCTGGCCAAGGAACTTGCTCAACAGGACTGTAATCACATATGCTATTGTCAGTGAGTAATGGTTTCTATTGAGTGTTCTGCTGCTTCGAAGTACAGATATTCAAGTAACATCCATGTCAAGAGAACAACCTGCATATGAGTGCACCCAGTTAAAATATTGCTGGAGCTTTGTCAGATGAGAGGGCTGATCCTTTTGAAATTTAACAGAAGGCATTTTGGATATAAGTTTACATGTTTTAAAATCTGCTGATTACTGCTTGCTGATAGGTAAGTAAAATGCTCACCTTTGAAAGACAAATCTTGGAAGTTGCAGACTTGCTGTGATTAAAAGTCAATGTGTAACTACTTCCTAGATCTTTTACTATTAGTAGTTTTAAAATAACCACCACACTACAATTCTCCATACCTGTAAAAAGCAATCTGGTTGCATTTCTTAAAGTTGCTTTTGTCCACAGCCTCATCTTGGACACTAGAAACAGTAGATAAAGAAAGTGTTTAAATGTGTCCACCAAACACCTGCTGAATGATCAGTTGATGGGGGTCCTTTTCAAGGGTGGTCAGGATTAAAGACAGTGCAGAAAACTGGTCCAACATAAAATGTGATGGACTTTGAACTACTGTGTTTAGATATGGGAAGAGTTCCTTACAAATTTAGTTTCATGCTGAACCATTTCCTTTTAAACATTGAAATTTTGAGAATGATTGAATCTATGAGGAACAGAGCTGAATTTTAGCATAGCTGAATTCTTAGGGGTTTCCATTTTGAAGCCAGACCTCCCTCTGCAGTCATTACAGCTAATTATTATTTTCCAGTAGTAAGAATGGAGAAACGGGGAGGACTGGCAGAAAAGAAGAATCTTGCAACCTTTTCTTCAACCTTTAGTGGGACCGACAAAGGAGAGAGGCTTCTGATGGTCCTGCTGATAGCTCTATGTTATCTTTAGGCTTGAAGTAACTTTTAGATTTATTAGATAACAATACATTTTTTATTTGCCTGAAAGAAAATAGGCTGCCAGTAATGTCTATCATCAAAATACTTCCCAGATCATGCTGGGTTCAGACACAGATGGAAGAGAATAAGGTACTAGTTCTGGCAGATAAAGAACAGATGATTATACAATACTTATTAATTATATACACGCAATATAGGAAATGCAGGCGGCACCCACTGAGGCGCAGTCACAATTACAAGTCCTGGATTATTATTCGAGATCTCACAGTGACCGTATATTTAGATCACTTAGCCCTCCCCATTTTTGCTTGAAGACACGTACGTGCTTTCGGGTTTTGCTCCGAGTTCGTGTGCCTCTGTCGGCGCACTTGCCACAGCGCAGCCCGAGCTGCCCGCGGCGCCGTGGACCCGCCCGCTGCCCGCTCCGCCGCGGGCAGGCTGTGCCCGGGCAGGGCGGCGGGGACAGCACC
>VZRX01023853.1:96770-123123 GCA_013398075.1 Notiomystis cincta
GCCTCCTGCCGCGCTGCTGGGCTTGAGCCCTCTCTGGCGGGTCGGCGGTGGCGGCAGCGGAGAGAAGGCTCTTGCGGGAAATAGTCTGATGGGCGCTGGAGGGAGAGCCGCCCCTGTGAGGCCCGTGGGAAGGGAGGGAAGGAGCGAGGGAAGGAGCGAGGTTGCTCCCCGGCTGGTGCCCGGCCTCGGTGGGCCCCGTGCGGGCAGGGCGGCCCGCGCCGTCGGGCAGCGCCGTGGCCTGGCCTCGGGAAAGCTGGGCCGCTGCAGCGCTGAACCGAGAGCAGGTGAGCCTTAGGGAAGGTGAAAGGCTTTCGACGCTTCTGATTAACCCTGCGTGCTTGAATTTACGTGGAAGAAAGCCGTTCTGCCTCAGATTCGGTCGGACTTTTATCAGGTAGTGAGAGTAATGTGCGCTTTCTGGGAGGCTTTCGAGGCTTCAGGAACAAAACTGAAGGATCACGGTGAACGCTCCCGTTGGTTCTTAGAACAGAATTTTGTTTTGTTGAATAGTCCAGACCATATCATCAACAAGAAAATGGTAATAATTTCAACAAATGTCAACGTGAAATTGATTCCATTTGCAGATCAAAAATCCCCAAGCCTTTCAAACCATCTTTAAGAGTATGTTAAAGGGTAGTGAAGTATGACTGGAAAGTCCAGTAAGTCTGGCTCCGCATCTGACATTTGCTTTCATTACTGTATTGATTTAAAACTCAGAATGGAAGATGATGTTTACTTAAGCTCAGTGACATTAAGTCTGATGCCAAAAGATTTTTGCATTTTATGTATTTTTCAACTATTAGTAGCTCTGTAGACTATTATTGTATACTTATATAGTTTCTTAGCTAACTTGAGTACTTCTCCTGCCTTGTTAGGTTAGACAAACACATTCCTGGAATCCTGTATAGTCTTGCTGCTTCAGTGAACCAAGGACATTTCACTTTCCTATGTATTTAGACATAATGTAGGGCTAGAAGCAAGAGGAAGATTTCAGTAGGGGTCCAAACCAAGAGGGAAATTACTTCATTAACTGTACTTCTAATTGGGAATTCTTGTCAATTATGGTAATTTGCTAAATGTATACAAGTGTCAAAGCCATGTATAATGTGTGGAGAACTGTCAATAAATGGTAAAGGCTTTTATAATTTTTAACTTGTTTGGATTGTGATTTTAGGGCTGATAAGGCATCAAGCCCACTAATACCTGTGCCTTTTTTATGCCTTTGCAGGGGAAGAAGTTTAGCTTTGGGAAGATTCTCTTCAGCAACACCACCATTTTCCTGAGATGTAAGTGGTTACAAGGGATTAAGCTGCTCTCTCTGCCTTTTGATGCCCCACCTGTTTTTAACATTTGGAACTCAAAACACTGTGAAGTGTTTTGCTTCATTGGCCGCAGTGACAGCTAATCTAGCACTGCAGGAAAGCCACAGCTCTGATGTGGTTGAGTCTGTTAACAGCCTTGGAGCTTCCCAGTTGTGATCTCTTTAGGTTGTAGCAGAAATGAATGGCTCTATTCGTGCTCTCTGTGGAGAGGGCAAGATGGGCAATGGGAGCACCACTTCATTTCAGATAGTGGGTAATCAGGTGTGGGATGTGCTGCACTCTACTGTGAGGTGTGCTTCTCCTATCTAAGGTTTGTTAAATTCCTCTGTCTGGGAGATCTGGTGCTGGCTGGACAGGGGCTGTTTGTATACGGATGTGAATAAAGAAGGCAATGTTTTTTGAAGCCTTGTTCCTTTTTAGCTGAGTGCTGGGTGTGGTGAGGGAAAGTTGCACGCTGCGGCAGAGCTCTCCTGAGAGGTGTTTTCCTCTCCTGATCCCTGTGAGTGTTCTACTGAGCCAACATGTTGGCAGCCTTCCCATTTGTTCTGTGTACTGCTCTTTGCTCATCTGGCCAGGTCTGTGGGTTATGTAGGTTACTGCTGCGAGGAAAGTTTCTGTGAAATACCCCCTTACCTGTGAACATGAGAACAGCATCTAGATGGCAATAAGCTGTTATAGAAGTGAGCAGCTGATTTAGAAAGGTTTAAAGTTTTTGCCATGCATTTTGGACACTTTAAGTGGTTGTTTGCACCAGTTTTTACCATGAGGGAAAGCTGTTCAATCTCTTTTTGGTGTCTGTACATACCTTGTTTTTCAGGTTTAATTTCTTATACATACTATTCTTGGGACAATGTTTCAAGGAGAGTTTGTTTGTCTCTTGATCCCACATGAACCTGAAACAGGAGGGTAGGATTTGAATGGTTATTATTGAAGGTCCATCACTTCAGTGTTAGGGCTTTCCCCCTTGACAAGTGTAGCTGAGACACAGGTTTGATCTTGTGGTAAGACAATTGCAAGTGTGCAGCTGCAGGATCAAAATTAGAAATCTGCTGCTTGAGAAAAGGAGTGAGGAGTTGAAAGGGCATTTTGGTGCTTTGATAGGTTTTAGGCTTTCTTATCTGAAGTTTGATAGAAACAGTATACTCATAGTGACATGGCATCTAAGATATGGTCTCTGAAGTGAAGTGTGGGGTAAATCTACTTTTGCCAAAATAACTGAGAGAAGAAACTAAGGCATGGGAAAAAAAAATTACATGTTTTAGGGCAGATCTATCAGTAAGAATTTGACCCCCTGGCTCCTGATGTGGAATTGAATTACACTGTACTGTCAACCTTTAAGCAGGCATTAAGCATTAAAATTCTTTAGTGAAGACACCTGTTTTACATACCAGTGTGATAAAATGATTTACATGAATTTGGAAAATTAATCACTGAAAGAGGAAGGAACAAAGGCTGTGAACTTACTAATTTCCTCAGCAGAGATGAAACTTAAACTGCATCTGATACTGGGAAGCTTCAACTTTACATGTTTTCTCTTTTCTGCCCACATCTATGTGGAAACTGTCTCCTTTTGTTTCCTGTCTGTTGCCTCTTCATCTACTGTGTGATGTTTGTGTGGACAATATGACCCTTCTTGCCAAACATGATTGCTAATGATTTGTTCATGGTTTTAGTCAGCACCTGTATCTCCTTCTCTCCTTTTATTCTCCTCTTCCTGATTTTCAGTTTGGCAGGTCTTTCTTTCTTTCTTTCTTTCTTTTTTGTTGTTTTTGGATTTGTGTTTTTGGCTTTTTGGGTTTTTTTGGTGTTTTGGTTTGGGTTTTTTGTTGGTTTTGGTTTTTCTTTGTTTTGTTTTTTGTATCTCTATGGCATATTGTTGTCTGATGTTTTCTGCTTCTGACTGGGAAGCAGGCTGCTGGCATGTAGTGCTGTCAGTAATGATTTTATTTTTATCTACTCTTCTGAAGTGCTGTTCTAGAAGGCGTTTAGTTTCTTGTATAGGATCACGATCGAAATCCTGCTCTCTGTAAATGAGTACAAAGACTGCATTCAGCTTGAATGTTTCTGGCTTTTGTTTGAAGGCTGAGGAACTTAGATTTCCATATTGCTGAATTCAGTAAATGCCATGGATGCTTTTTCTAACTTTTGGAGAACTTCCTTTTCAAGGTTTCTGCAATTTTGATGTTTGCAGATTTTGTGGATTGTTCCAGTGACCTATCTTACCTTTATGGGTGCTGCCACTGAGTATGTCGTTGCTTTTTTATTTTTCACAGGGAAAAAGATATTTAAAAGGTGTTATTGAATCTTATTTTTTGCTAGCACTTTTTTTGAGATACTCCTCATTTGATCAGTTTTATTAGAAGAAACTGTGTCATCAAAGAATTTGCCATCTGCCCATGTCACTGCAGTGCTTGTGCCTTTTAGTTTCTTTGTTGTGCCCTCCACAACATCTAGGGCAATGTGCAACTTGTATGCTTAGTTTTCATGCTTACCAGAAGGTCATAAGTAAATTCTTTTTTTTCAGTGATTTTGTTTAAATTTTTGGTGTTAGAAACTCAACACAGTTGAGTTGAGTTTTTAGCTGTGCATATACATGCTTTAGTAGTCACAAAGTGTGAAGTGGGATTAGTCAATTCATATCCTGCAGCAGGGTTTTCCTTCTAATTGCTTTTTCTAACTGCAGTGGTCAGTATGGAAACATTCCTTACAAGTGTCCATGTGAGAAAGTTGTGGATACCTCCTTTGATGTGAATGTTGCCTGTAAAATTGTGGGAACTTCTTAGCCACAGCAAGGATTCTGTTAACTCCAAAGAGTTTTGCCATTTGTTGACTGGGGAAACACAGATGTAATCATCTAAATGGCTTTTCCAAGACTTTGAGTAGTCACTGCTCATTTTATTTAAGGGTTGAGCTTGCCTTCTTAATGTCAAATTTTCTTTATCACCTTTAGTTTAAAAAAGAGATTTGAAAAACAAAATCCCACACAACCTTACCTGACTAGGGGGAAAGTCTTGTGTTTCACTTTTCATGCATATTGTTCTTTAGTAAATCAAAGTGGAAAGTTGTCTTATTTCTGTTTTAGATAGCATTGCAGCTTTGACAGCACAAGCTAATGTATAGATCTCTTATTTGTCCTTTGGGAGGGTGGATCTTGACTGGCAAAATCTTACCTTCATTTTCTTGGTGATGATATTGGTATATTTAAATTATATGTGGAAATAGCTTAGTGTTATCCTGCTCCTAGCTTTCTCTGCTTGTTACATGTTCCCCTATCTCTGAAAGAGAGGCCCTTTTCGTGTCTTGGAGTCACTGCTGTTCTCCTTGTTTGGTATTTGCAGTTGCTGAAAGATCCTTGATTGTCTTCAGAACAAAAAGTTTCCAAATGATCTTCAGCTCTTTAATAGAATTGTATAATGGTATTATGTTCAAATGCTTCTTTCTTTCACTGAACAGTAATGAATTGTGTGACAAAAATATTTCTCTATTGTTTTACTTTCAGTTTCATGTTTAAAATTTAATTGTAATGATTTTGCACAGAATGAGAGGAAAAGCCTGGAAACCTGGAAGGCAGATGGTGTCTTGCATATCTCATGTTTCATTTTTTTTGGTTGTTTTTTTTTTTTTTCAGTTGAAGGAGATGAAAAAGCTTGTGAACCCTCACAAGGTTTCAATGTTACTTGGTACTTAAGATACTCTGACTGCTACAATGAAGTCTTCAATTTTGGGGTAAGAATTCCATGGAAAAACATAGGTTATGATTTTTAGGGGTAAGCAGGTCTTGGGAGGAGGGGATTAGAGATGTCTCCCTTGCATCCACATCGTGATTTGTGCCTGAAAGACACATTCTTCCATTGGAAGATAACAAATTTCTGGAATAGAATTGAAATGATTGACAGCTTGCTGTAATTGCTGACTTTTTTTGAGTTATGGGTCAGGTGGAAGTTTTTGCCAAAATTTTTTTTAAACCCAGGAGCTTAAGTAAATACATTGACTCTAAAATGAAGTGTGTGAGTTTATGGTAGTTGAAAATATTTGCAGGAATGCTTAATGACATGATGAAAAGAATAGAATGAATAGAAAATGAATAGAAATGAATAGAAAAATGGATAATGAATTTCTAATGAATAGAAAAAATTGAATATTTACATGTTAAGTCTAAATTCTATTCTTTATGGATGCACATTGCAAGTGTTAGCAATTTGCACAAAATGTATAGCGTTTCTATCGAATGTGGTAGAACATAGTTGTGCTTTCTATGGCTAATATTTTTCCATGTTTACTTAAATTTTTAATTATGACAGTTGTAACTACTTATCTAACACAGGATTGAGTCTTAACTCTTTAAAATAATAATGCAGAGTTTGTTTGTGTAGACTTTATAGTCTTTAGTCTTTATAGACTTTATGTTTGTGTAGAAGTTTATATTTTCTGCTGCACCTCCACTTTTTAATTCTTACTCAAAGCCTGTGTAGATAATTTTTATAGTCTTGTGTGGTTTCGATGCCTTTATTCTACTAAATTTGGTTTGAGTATGTGCAGAGTGAAACTATGGAGCTCTCCAGGTCTTGCAGCTGTCTACTGAGATAAACCATTTAAAATACTTGATGTTAAGCTAAGTTCTGCTCTGTTTGGCAGGATGAACAAGCAGATAAATATTTTGGGGCTACGTCTGAAGAGCATCCGGGTTGGTCAGGGTACTATGCCACTGATTCTCTCCTCTTTCCAAACTGCTCTGGGCTCTTCAGGCCTCAGGTAGGGGTAGAAACCTCTCAGTTTGCTTTGTTGTCTCATACAATATGTAGAGAAGGTGGTAGTTCCTGTTAGATCTATTAGCATCCTATGTAAGTATCACTGTAGTTTGGCAGGTGCTTCTTTATATCAGTTTATGACAACCAAGCTGTGATGATGATTTCTTAATTTTCCTTCACTTCTGCCTTGCTATTCAACGTTTTGCTCGTGGTGGTGAAAAAACCCCAACCAAATCACTGTGAAGTTCAATGTTTCTTTTTGTTTGTGATTTTGTATTCTGAATTTGTTTCATTTGCAGGAGGCTGCTGCTAGTTGAGTACAAGTGGCAGCAGAGTAAAGATCCCAATGAACTCAAATCAGCAAAGGACTGGCATTTATTACTCAGATAATGTTCATTTAGAATAATAGAAATGAGTGTTGAAAAATTATTTACTTAAACACTGATAGAATAGTAGTGCTAGAATATGTTGGACACAAATCAAGTAAAAGCAAGAAGACAATGCAAAATTAGCATAGGGAAGTAATGTGCAGACATCAGCTCTACACCAGCTGTATATCAGCAGTATAATATACTGTCTGTCTTTAATGGTGTACATAAGAATTGAAGGCAGGTTATGGAATGTTGCATCTGTGTTCAGCCATTCCTCATTTAGACAAAAGACTATGGGTAGAAAATACTGGGAAATGTCTCATAACTGTTGAACCTAATGTTGTGGGTTGCTTTTTGGTATTTTTGGTTGTTTGGGTTTTTTTATTAAGAAAAAAGACTAATGCCTGAATATGACTTAATAATCTGCTTGCATGCCTCTAACTCCTTTGATGTGTGAAGGTGGCTTGAAAGGTTTTTAAAAAGAAAGAAAAAAATTCGATGTATGCTTTTTATGTTTAATAATATGAGAAGTGTCAGTTCTACTTTTACTTGTTTTTGTAGAAAAAATCTTGTGGATTTACCTGTGTAATTTGGGCTTGGGCATCCTAACTAAACATTCTTGTGAAGGTCTTTAATGTTTTAAAAGTCTTTAAGTAAGTTTTCATCCGGTTCCTCTGGAAAGTGTATGGAATTCTTAACAAAATATTCTTGTCAGATACTAATTTCTGAAATTTCACAGCAATTGCTTCTCTAGATAGTTTAGCTTTATTCTTGGGGTATAGCAATTTTACTAGTTTTTGAGTCACCATAGTTCAGGGGAGTTGGTAAAATCTGGATCTCTAATAGACACTCACTCTTGTAGGGACTTACTTTTGCATAGATTAAGGCAGAAATCTCAGAATCCTTTACCTGTTTGTGTAGACTTTATCTAGTAATGGGGATACCAGACTGATTCATATTTCGAAAACAAGATGAACTTCACTACTATCATGTCTGGTTTCTAAAAATAGATACCTGTTATTTAAGGGGAGGAAAACTAACTCTCAGATTACAAAACATTAAGTATTCGAGATTCCCTGCATAAATGGACAATTGTTTGATTTAGAAAAATCAAAAGCTCTCTAATACAGCTGTTCAAAGAATAATGAAATTTACTGGAAGCTGTTCTGGTAATGTCATGTTAATGTGTGAAGTGCCTATAAATGTTAGAAGTGCCTATAAAGTATCTATAAATGCTTTACCTTTCTTATATCTTACAGATTTTCTATAAAGAATTTGTTCATCCAGAGCCTCTCTCACCTGAGAAACAAGAGGTAATTTTCCTTTCCTACTAATTGAGTGTCATCATGAAGAGGTAGTTTTGGCATATTTATTTATCCATTTTTCTGTTTCTCTTTTCTTTTCTTTCCCTTAAGGGTGTAAAAGATAAGAAGGAGAGTGCAGGAAATGACACGATGGTGACAGATAAACCTGTATGTATACTGAATTTAAACATCCAGCAATCTTACTTCGTTTTGGTCTTGGTTTGCTTCTTTTAATTTATAATTCCTTGTATAAAAATTGCTGGTAGCAGTGTCTATGGTTTTTTGACACCTGGAATTTTTTAGCTTGAAACTAGATAGTGCTGTGTAGAAAACCAGAAAACAAAGTAACAGAAAGAGAGTAATTTCTTTTTCTGTATGTGAAATATAGAACTGATACCATTCAAACCAATGGTGTAAATGTAAAAATAATTTTTTTTCCATTGTAATTAAAATAGTAATGGAAATTATCTTCTTTAAATGATGGCTAATTCTTACAGAATACTTTTGGTTTTGTCTGTAGTCAGTTTGTTGAAACATTGTACCTAAAATGTTGACCGATTACTTTTGATTTTCAAATCCCTTAGTATTTTTATTATATATAACATTCAAGACTTAACTAGGAACAATTTTCAAAATAACTTCAAATTGAATGTCCTGGATGCCAAGAAATAAAATGTATTTCACTCCTTGTGTACTTAAAGGGTCATTTACTTTAAAGCTGAAAGATAAGTAGGTGTGTGCAATTGTGAAGTAAAGAATCAATGCAGCATGAAAGGGCAGTATTTTAAAAGCAAAATTTATGTATATAGATTTGTCCATTTTCTTTTAAGTTTGTGCTTCTAATTAAGTTTTATATTTAGTTAATATTGGCATAAACCTTTTTTTTTAATAGACAATATTCTATTTACTTTAGGTCTTGTAGTCAAGAAGTTTCTTAAAAGCAATGCATGCTCTTAATACTGAATTTCTCTTGGAGAGGCCATTATAAAACAAATCTTTGTTGGGAGTTTGCAGTAGTCATGTGGGTGGCATACATGTAGATGGTCTTAGTTTTAACTTCAAAGCTCTTAGTGAATACTGCTGTTTCTGAGATGTCTAGAGCTTCTTCACTTGTGGAATTAACAGTTTTGTATGCTGGAACTCAGATCTCTTGATTTATTTTATGGTGCAAATATTTATCTGGACAAGGTTCCTCTGTTAGTTCACTGGCAGGATTTGAGTCTTGCAGGCATGAGAGCTGTTGCAGGGACTGTAGTGGTAGTGTCCACAGGAATGTAGTGGTAGTGTCCTCAGGAAATGGCTACTATGGAAATCTTTTACCTCTCAGCTACTTCTGTCTTACACTGTAAAATCAGCCTTCACCAGGGAGATGAGTTATGTAGCTCTGCAGTTCCCAAGCAGTTGACTTCAGGAGGCATCTCTGTGGTGGTCCCAATGCTTCTGTAAAGGAGTGTGATGCTTTCTTGAATTCTTTGTAGCTTTTGCAGTACCTTTGAGTACTTTTGCAGTAAGCCAGTATTAAATTTGCAAAAATGTCCTAATCACCTCCCAGGTCTCTGAGGATTCTGCTGGTATCAAACAACTAAATTTAAATGTTATGTCTAATAAATACATTTAAAATTTACATATCAAATATTTATTAACAAGTTTTAGGTCTTGGAAGAGACAAAATTTATATTTACGTGGAAGATTCCACCCATATATGGCTAATCTACTTCTGTCTTTTTCTTGTCTTCTTGACTGCTCTGTTCACATGTAGATGTTTTATTTTCAGGCAATGAATGCTATTATCAAAACTTGGAGAGATGGGCCATATATATTTATTGTGCAAATTGGCCTTAGAAATACAAAGGGTTCTACTGCCAGACTTAAAAGAACTGAGAGAACAACACCTTCCTCATATCAAAACAAGCTCTTTACAAGTAAGATAGCTCTTTATACAGTAAACTGAAAATACAGCACCATTTTTATGTATTCCCAGTATAAGTATTCTAAGGTACTCTAAGTATATTCTGTATGGTTCAGCTTTATAAGACACTGTCTTTCACTTCACATTGGTAGAACATTACTACAGCTCTTTTAAGAAAAGAGCTTGTGTCTTGAAGATTCTGAGACTGTTCTGTCAGCTTACTGGTGGAAATAAAGAGGAATCAATCCCAAGCATTTCAATTTTGAGGCTTGGTGTTTTCCAGAAATGTGTAGACCAATACAGTGATTTATACTAGTAACTCAAAACGTGGAGTACAAAGATCATAATTCTCACCTTGATATTATATTATATTTAACAGTGGATTGATAACCTATTCAAACTTCAGAGAAGTTTAAAAATCCCCTTAAAAAGTGAAGTTACATGTGTTTCTGATTTTTTCCTGTTATGCATGAATCTCCAGCAGAAATGACTTTTAAGTACTGCCATGAGTTACTTGGTAATGGGGTTACTGTGTAATTTTAATTGCATGCTTTTAACTTAGTATGTTATGAGTCTTAACTTTCTTTATTAAAACGCTAGTTAGATGTGGAGATATGTGAAGATCTGGAATTTCTTTACACTTAAGTAAAAATCAATTAAGTCCTGGCTTCCTCCTTTTCTTCTTGTTCAATTTGGTTATTGAATTGTCTTTTGACAGTGACAGTAGAACTGAAGGGGCCATATGAGTATCTCTCACTTGCAGACTACCCTCTGATGATTGTAAGTAAACCAGCTTTTCTTTGATCTATAAAATTGTCAGTTGATTTGAATGTCAGTTAAATACTTACTGTCATACTTCAGAAAACACAGAGCCAGTGTCTCAGGAGGAAAGGTTACTTGGCCGAGAGTGGTTTTTGTTTTGATGGGTTATTTTTGTTTGGTTGGGTTTTTTTTTGTACTGAGTAGTGGGTAGGGAAAATAAACACATATTTCAGTTGCTTGCATGTGCTGCCTCTGTAGTCCTTTTCTGGATTGTTTGAATTAATGGTTGTTAATTTGTAGTCCCTGAAGTTACCAGTATTATTAGCTTGAAACTGAGAAGTTTTACTGGTGTTCTTATTCTCCTTAGCTCATATCTTAGAAAATTTGCTATTCTGGGCTTTTGTTTGCAGTTACCCTTTCATTTGTCACTGCTTTCTTTGTTCTTTTACAGCTTAATCTTCCTTCTTCCACCAGCTGTCTTACACCCCATGAGGAGGTCTTTAATACTGCCTAGCAGTGAAAGCATAATTGAGCTACAAAGAGCTAATCCCCTTTTTATTCAAAGGAGTTATTGACTTGGTTTCTAGTTTCTTTTGTTGAGAAGGCTAAACAATAAAGGAACTTAAAATGTTTATGTAGTGAAGACAGACTTTAGCTGGGGATCAATAACAAGTAAGGTCTCTAGCCTGACAGTATTGGCAAGAGCAGCCTGTCAATAGTGGAGCGAGGGAGGATTTCTGAAACACACATTGTGCTTCCTGCAGAAGCAAAAAGCCTCCAGCAGCTCTATTGAAATGTAATTCACCAGTGTGAATATCCCATGTGGCAGGACCAGAAAAGAATCTGTATCTTTAAATGTTTTCACGGTGGAACATCTGCATGTGAACTATCTTGCCTATGTCCTTACCATGTGAGCTGCATGGATTAGTCAGGTGTAAAAATGTGTAAGGATAGTAAGCTACTCTCTTAAGGAAGGTGTTTTCAGTCTGTGAAAGTTTTGATGGATTGTGCAGCTAGTTTCAGTGTTTGGTTTAAAAAAAAAAAATCTTCCTTCTGAAAGAGGAGACTGCTTGATGATTACTGTCCTGTGCTTTGGTTAACTACTTCTGCTATTTGCCCACTCCTTCTAATTCCTCTTAATCTTAGTGTCCTTTTGAAAAGTTTAACTTGCTTTGGTACGACTGGAACATTCAGCATTGAGTAACATTGCCAAGCTTATTGTTTGCTGTATGAGACATACCATGAAAAGTTCTTCTGAAGCAAGTAACACTGAATCAAACAAAAATCACAAAACATTAATACTTAAATGAATGTCTGGATTTCTTTCTCAGCTGCAGGTTTTCACTGGCCTAAAACTTTGTCAAAAACTGAGTTTGCTGGAAATTAACTTTTGAGAAAAGTTGTCAAATTATTCAAACAGAGGGCTTACAAGCATTAGTTGCTTATCTCCATTCTATGAAATGGGGTGTAAAGGTGGCCTGTGAATTTATTTGCAGAATACTGTAAATGTATGATGAAGTTATTAATAGAACAATGCATGAGAACGAATAGAGTTTCTAGTACTTGATGATTTGCTTGAGTTCTTAAATTTTGAAATCTAGCAGCATGTATCTTCCTTAGAAAAAACTGCCTGTGAATAAATTGACTGACTACTCTTCAAGGAAGAAATTGCACCAGAAGTTCAGTTACTCTTATTCCCTTTGTTGGTAGTGAGAAATTAGACTGTCACTGTTAAAGAGTCCAGAGAAGACAAATGAAAGAGTCTATTAAAAAACTTCCAAAGTTGCTATACTAGGGGAGAAAATAGAGTAGTCTTACAGCTGTGGAATGGAAACAAGGAAATTATTTTTCTGAATCTCAAGTTCCTGTTTCTTTCTTCTTTTTGTGTCATAGTTTTTCATGGTGATGTGTATTGTGTACGTATTCTTCGGGGTTCTGTGGCTTGCGTGGTCAGCCTGTTACTGGCGGGATCTCCTGAGGATCCAGTTCTGGATTGGTGCTGTTATCTTCCTGGGAATGCTCGAGAAGGCAGTTTTCTATGCCGAGTTCCAGAACATCCGCTACACGGGGGAATCCGGTAGGTGGCAGCTGCTTTGTGCAGGGTAGCTGAGGGGGCGTAGCTCTAATGGCTTATGCTAAATATTAACTGATGATTACTTGAGGATTGTTCCAAAATCAAGAACTGGGGACTAGAGTGTCTGTATTTTTTCTATGTTATAAACATCGTGGTCTGTGTTCTTCTAAAGCTAAAATGCTGTTGCTTTCCCTGACTCCTGAGTGTAGTGTCTTAGGTGTATAGAATGCTACGTTCTGTGCTGCAGTGCTGGCTTTAAGCTTAAAATAGGACTTGCTCAGTGTAGCTTGTAATTAATTTCTCACAATTGGTATTGGCCTTGGAAAGATCCTTTGAAACTCCTTGTTCAACATGACAGCATTGTAGATAACTCTTAGTATTCAACCCATAGCCTCATAATTCATCTTAAGAGATTCCCTTTATGTAAAACTCTTTTATTCTGGTTTTGAGTTTTCAGGCTGGATGCATAGAAATGAAACTCTGCAAGTGAAATGTCATTATGACTTTGCTAATTGGCCATACCCATGGTGCAGGAGGTTTTGTTGGTTGACTTGTTTGGAAGAGTGTCTAGGTTGGATGTACAATTTTTCTGTAGCTTGTTTTTTATGCCAAGTGACCTATCTTTTCTGAAAGCTAACTCCAGATGTAGATAATAGAAAAATTAGATAATAGAGAATATATTTTTGTAGCCTACTTTCTTTGTCTGCTCTCATACTAAAATTGCATACAGTAGTTAATAAAACAGAAATTATATTTTAATGACCTAACTTCCTCCTCTTTGCTTTTGGTAGTTCAAGGAGCAGTAATACTGGCAGAACTTCTTTCTGCTGTGAAGCGCTCACTGGCTCGAACTCTGGTCATCATAGTCAGCCTGGGATATGGGATAGTCAAGTGAGTAGTTCTGTTATAGGTTTGCTGTGTTTTATTTAAGAGGTTTTCACTATTGTTTTTTAAGAATTTAGGGCAGTATTCATCTCCTTGTACTTTGCTTGTTAAAAGATAAGTGCTTTAGTTAAGTGCTCTGAAGATAGACACTTCTTCACTAGTAAACAGAGGGCATACTGTGATAGTAAACAGAGTTCCACACTGTGATTACTGTTCTTTCCATCTACTGTGTGCTGCTGTAGGGTGGTTTATGAGTCATTGTTGAGATTCTTCACTGACTGGAATGGGAACTTTATGGGCTTGCCTTCTGGGTGAGGGGGGAGTAGGTTAAGAGTCACTGATAGGGGAGGGGATCTGATTCAGTAGGATTTTGGCTCATTTGTCTGTACACAGCTGTATTCAATGGTAAAAACACATTTTTTACGCTTTTACGCTAAGTGGGAATTTTTGGCAAGTGTGGCTTTGCTGGGGAGAACTGGTGAAGAAGTGGGATGAGACTTAGTGAAATGGTCATAAAAAGCTAAACAGATTAACTAAGAAACAGGACTGTTGCCAGTCTCTCCCTTAGTCACATCATACCATAAAACAGGATGAATAGTAAGTTTCAAGCACCAAAATAATATTTCTGGATCTAGATGTGGCTTGTTCTAAGAATCTTTTATTCATATGCTTCATACATTATGTTTAGATTCAGTTTTACATGACTTCACTATTTGTTCCCCACTTAATCTGAATTTCACTTTGTTTCCTACAGGCCTCGTCTTGGAGTGACTCTTCACAAAGTAGTTATGGCTGGAGCCCTTTATCTGTTATTTTCTGGCATGGAAGGTGTTCTTAGAGTCACAGGGGTCAGTAATAACTGCTTGCATTTTCCCATATGCTGCAGACACTACTGGCTGTTTCTATGTGTGTGAACAGCTGCTTTTTCCCCTCCCTCCCCAGCAACAACCAAACCAAATTCCCATTGCTCCAGTTCTGGAGGCTGTGTCTGAGCAAGTGTGTGAGTGGTGCTGCTGCTGGATTCGTTAAGTGCATCTTGGGATGTATATTTCTCTTACTCTGTTTTTGGGATAAAGTGTTTAACCTGTCGTATATTTGATGCTTTTCCAGTTTTTCTATGACACTGTGGCTCTGATAGCAAACTTGGCCCTGTCCATGATTGATGCCTGTATTATTTTGTGGATATCCTTTTAAAAACTGCAGAATGCTACAACCTTATTCATAGCTTATTATTTGTCTCACACTTAAAGTGAGTAAAAGGTGTTTTGCTTGTTTCTCTTAGGACTTTGATAAGTTTGTGATGTACATGCAAAGGCAAGTTTTACTTTTTTAGTCAAACTCATGGTTGCCAGTGGAGCTTTCAGTTCATCCATGGATAGTGTAAAAGGTTTAATTACTACATCTCTAACATGCTGGTTGCTAGTTTTCTGTAATAGAGGTGGCCAGAGCAATTAATCACAGCAGTTGCCTCAGCAAAGACTCTTCTTAATGGTGCTAGATGGACTTAATCTGGAAAACTGCTTCTTGCCTTGCTGGTGGAGAACTGAGAACTGACAGTGTGGTATTGTCAGTGCCTCTCTGTGCATTGGACTAAACTCTTGGTTCGAGCCTTCTGTTTCTGTAGCAAAACTTGGAAGTGTCTGGTGGCGTATTTGTGGTTTCTCATAAAACAGCCTGACCCTCTTCACTTCTCTACTTTGTTTTCTTTTCAGTTTGTTCTTATTGGCTCTCTCTTTGTCTCCAGGCCCAGAATGATCTTGCCTCCTTGGCTTTTATTCCCCTGGCTTTCCTAGATACTGCCCTGTGCTGGTGGATATCCTTCACTGTTTTACTTGATGGGGGTGTGTTTTCTTTTGAATTTGTTTTTTTGAGTCTTTGTTTTGGCTGAACTTTTTTTTTTAAAAATAAGATCCAAGTATATATTTTTTTCTACTTCTGGTAAAGATTATAGAAGTTCTGTAACTGAGTGTTCAGGTAAGCTTCTGCTGCCTACTGCTTACCTAGTTTTTGATGAACTAGATGTGTCTATGTAAAGCTGCTCCAGAATATAGTGTGCCTGTTATCAGTCTCTCATTGTCAAGTATGAAGCTAATTTGTTCTAGTGTAGCATGTCATGGCACCATAGCAGTAGCCTTTGAAGAAATTATTTGGTTTATGTTTTGGGGAAAAGGTTGCTTAGCAACATCAAATCTAAAAGTCCTTCTGTAAAATTTGAAATAGTCTTGAAGTAAGTGACAAAATGAGGCAGTGTTTATTTTTTGGTGTCTTGACATATTCATTCCAAGCAACCATAATCTTGTGTGACTTTAGCAACTGACATCAAACACTGAACTTGTGTATAGCAAAATCCCTGTAAAGTCTTCTTAGTGAAAGTCAGTTACAACAACTCTATTTAAAATGTGAACAGCTTACTGCCCAGCTATGACAACCACAGTTCTCCCCTATCACCATGTCCGTCCTAGCCACTTGTTTTGTCATTGTGGAAATAAAACAAAAAAGAAAGTGTGAAGGCACCTGTTTGCATTAAATAGATTTTAACTCATTTCTAGTTCACATTTTACTTTTCATTTATCAAAAGCCCAGCTGAGACTTCTCTAAAGGAATGGGCCATAGTCCAAAATAGATGTTTGAGTACCATCTTTGTGTGACAAGAGTTATAGGCATAGATGACTAAATAACATGGAAAGGACAGATTTTGCTCTCTGGTACCGTTGTCATAGGATGCATCTTTTTTTCTACTCAGGATGGTCTCATTTTTTGGAGGCCTAAAATGTGTGATTGAGAGAGCTGTTGATAATAAGGTCTGTGTCCTCCCAAGTTTGTGACTAGCTTGTCCCTTCAGAGACTTTTCCTTGACTTTGCATACATATTCATCAGCTTAACTCAAACAATGAAGCTGCTAAAACTTCGAAGGAATGTTGTGAAACTTTCTTTGTATCGGCACTTCACCAACACCCTCATCTTGGCAGTAGCAGGTAAGCAGAATATGATTCCAGTTAAATAAAACTACGTCATATAGGGCTTGATTTGGTCACTAGAGCAAACTTTTAAGTTTGGTGACCTTTCTGTAAAATTCTTGGTATTTCTAACACTTGACCCATTTCTAACAGTGGGTATTTGCCAAGTGTTATGTCAGTATTTCAGAGACAGTGGATTATTGCCCCTGATACTAAGATCAGTAGTTCTATGCAGCTCCTCTAACAGAGCACTTCAGTCCCACTTCAAGCTACTAGGGGCAAAAGTTTATTATCTTACGCTGTTAACTTCACTGAGATGATGAACTGAACTTCAAGAATAAATCTGTTGGTGCCTCCAGGCACTCTCCTCTCAATACAATGAGCAGAAAGACTGCTTTTTTATTTAAACAAACAAGTAAAAAAGGACATTCCTTTTGAACAACAGCTGTGATGAAATTCCTTTCAGCACCTGGTTCTTAGTCATCTTGAAAAACTTTAGTGGAGGGAAGTCTCTTCTAAAACTGTGATAAGAGCATAGTTTGAGTGTTGGAACTGTTGTGGGTCAAGATCTGACTGCTTGAGGCATTCAAGCAGATTGTTCAGTGACTTCAAGGTCAGCTTTACTTCTGAAGCAATAATGAAACCATGGTTTGAATGCTTGATAAAAGTGATATAGAATAATGAATAGGAATTATGAGTTGGCTAAATACCCCATATTTGATTCATGCCTTGTGTCTGTGAAGAAATGTGAGTAAAATACACTGGTCTATGCCTAAATTACTGTCTAAGGTCAGTGCAATAGATCCATCTCTTGTTTTCCAAAGCTATTATATTGAATTTCAAGACTTGCTATTCAGATCTTTGATCTTTGTTTGGGAAGCATGATCCTGTTAGTGAGGTATTGAATTGATATCTTCTGTAGTAATAAACAGCTTGTTTGTTTGAATATTGCAGCATCCATTGTATTTATCATCTGGACAACCATGAAGTTCAGGCTGGTGGACTGTCAGTCGGTGAGTTTACATTCAATGCTTTCTACAGTTGCTGCCTCTTGACAAGTTTATATTTGGCAGTGAGATTGCCACAAAACACCACATGCTAGAATTTTCACTCTTGTGGGTAATGAGCCTCTTTGACAAATGCCTACAGTTCAGCCTTGGAAAGGGATGAAGACATGAAATTTCTTCACAACATCTTCCATTTGTGCTGCTGGTTTTCTTGACAGGACTGGCAAGAGCTATGGGTGGATGATGCCATCTGGCGTTTATTGTTTTCAATGATCCTTTTTGTCATCATGATTCTGTGGAGACCATCTGCTAACAACCAAAGGTTCAGCTTTTTTTACCTCTTCCTAAAAATATGGGGCTTTAGGAATCCTTGTTTATTCAAGAAGTACTGGTGGGTGATTTTTAGTTGCTGTACACTGATCAGTAAGGATACTGAGCAGTCTGTGTGGGGAAAAGTAAAGCTGGAGAAGTCACATACATAAAATACAGTCTGTTCCTGGTGTTCAACTTACTTAAAAATATGTGACTTAAACTTTGATTATGTAATTTAGCATTTATCATAAAAACAATGAACTACACAGAATAGTCAAGCCATGTGCATGTTGGGGTAATGGATCTCTTGGGAGACAAGAGAGAGAATTCCAGCTTTCATTCTTTCATTTCTAAAGGTTTGCTTTCTCACCTCTATCAGAAGAGGATGATGATGATGAGCAGAAAGAGCCAATGTTAAAGGAAAGTTTTGGTAAGAGAAAAAAAATTTCCACTCAATTTCAGTGTTGAAGACAGTTCTGTGGAGCAAGGTGTCTTGGTCTCTGGCAAAAATTTTATTAGTGCAGGAAAAGCAGTTGCCATGGAGTTCTAGAGGAAACACTGGCTTTATGTTTAGTATTTACATTGCCTGTTTAATTGTGGGGTTTTCTGTTGACACTGAAAACACTGCTACTGCTGTGGTTGCTTTACCATGTCCAGTGGACTTTGTTTGATTAAATATGTCAAGTCTTAGGTTTTAATCCAGTCATGATAACAAGGATCTCTTGGATACTGTTGCTAGGTGATGCTTTAGTGTGCAGTTCTCTTTTAAAATCCCATTTAAGAATTTTCATTTATTATCTATTCTCTGAACTCTGAAGTCTTCTTCATTTTCTGCATTAGGGCTTAGCATAGGAATGTCCAGTGTAAACATAGGAGTGAATAAGTTTGTTCCTTAAATTGTCTGTTGTAACACCTCTCTTTATAAGCTGTGTAAAAGGTAAGGCTACAAGCCTACTGCTATCTGTCCACAAATCAGTTCTGCTGGGATATATCAGTGTTGTTTGGCTTGTTCAGGAGCTGAGGAGAAGTGTGTAATCCATTGGGTGCATTTGGCAAACCAGCACTATCTGGCTGTCTGCCAGCCCAGGAGATGCACGTTGCTTCTCAGCTTTTAAGGGAGCCAAGTGGCTGGTGAGCAGTCAGTGGGTAAAATAAACTTTGGGAATTGCCTGTCTCAGAGTGGTTGAGGCTGGAAAGGACCTCTGGAGGTCATCCTGTCCAAGCCCCCTGCTCAAGCAAGGTCACCCAGAACACAGTGCTCTGGACCGTGTTCAGATGGCTTTTGAGTATCTTCTAGGATGGGGATTCCACAGCTTCTCTGGGAACTGAGTTCTATTCTTCTTCTGATGTCTAGCTTAATTAAAAGGACTAAAAACTTGTATTTCCTAGGTAAAATTCAGGAAAAACTATGTACTCCACCTGTCAGGAAGAAAATACTACAAGCCTTTCAAAGGGGAAGCAGTCTAAATCATTAGCTTGTCTAACTCTCTTTCTTTGAATCTAATGAAATATCCTGAATGAAAACTCAAACTTTCACTTACAGTCTATGAACAATTATAATTCAGTTACCCCAATCTTTTTGCTTTCTTTGACCTCAGAGGGAATGAAAATGAGAAGTACAAAGCAAGAACCAAATGGGAATGTAAAAGCAAACAAAGTTGTGAGTATGACCTCTGTACCTTGAAGAATATAGATTCATCTCTTCTTTATTTACTGGCATCAGTAGCATACAAATATACCAAGTTTTGAGCCAAAAAATGGGAGCTTCAGAGTGTGAGTGAGACTAAGTATCATAAGTTAACAAGTACTCCTGAAAAGAAAGTAAATACAGGTTTCTCATGAGATTTCCTGTAAATACAGTGGGAACTTAAGAATTCAGTCTGTTCTTTAGGAATGTTTCCACAATTCAGTATAGACAGAATTGTATAATACAATATTCTGATAGTGATTAGTACATTATTTTAACAAGTTTGTCCTCTCTCTGAGAGGAGACTGAGCCATATTTTAAATAAATTGCCCTCTGGTTTTGAGAGTTGTGATTCATTACATGAATGGGATGATGTGTATATTTTTATGTACCTACCTAAATACTTCAGGGGAACATGCATTTTTTTCCATGTGACTTAGAAGCAAGATGTTTTCACATTCATCTACAAGGCTGAAAATATGTCTTGGAATCTTTTCATAGAATCCATGCATAAATTTAAAAGTGGAAAGAACCTTCAGGAATTAATTATAATAGCTATAATATTTTTGTCATTAGCATTGTTTTTCACAAAGGTTGGTTGCATCTGTATACGACTTACCTGAGGATAGACAACATGAAAATCAAACTCTTCTATTTTGAGAGGGGCTTGTTGGTGAAAACTGTTACAGAGTTGACTGCAAGTGGGTGGGGTTTTCTTTACTTTTTTTTTTTTTGACTGTGTTTTCTCTAATCCACAAATCAAATTGAAGGAGGTTTTTTGTTTGTTTTAACTGACATTATAAATACATTGGTTTTTGTCAAGTAGTTTGAGAAGAAAAAGGCTTCCATATGACAGCATTGTGGGAAAACTGACTTTTGTTTCCTGTTTAATTTCTCTACTTGTAGCAAGAGGATGACCTGAAGTGGGTAGAAGAGAACGTTCCTTCATCAGTGACAGACGTGTGAGTATTTTTATAGTCACAATAAAGGCAGGTTCCTTGCCCACAGAAACACATTAGAATGCCTTATAATTGTATGCTGCACTTCAAGGGCAGAGGCCTCTGACCCCTTGTGTGCAGTCTGCTGGGGTTGCACACAGGCTGGCTTGAGGAACACTCTCTTGGGATGTAAAACCATAGACTGGTCTGAACTTCACTAAAGTTAAAGCAATGCACCTAAATCCAGAAAACAAAGAACAAACAGACACTCTTTCTAGTGCTCTGAAAAGACCTTTGAATATCTTGCTGAATGTAAATCACAGAAAAATGTAAACCAGTTTTCAGCTTTATTTGGAACATCTGTTGTCATTTTTGTGCTTGTGGTAATATAGTCAGCTGTGTACACTGTATCTCTTCTGCTGTTAATAATTTCTACATGCTAGAAGTATCAGTGCCTGTGTCCACATTTTTCATAGCAAAACCTAAATTCACAGATTAATTATGTTCACAAATTTGAACAGGTAATTTTGGCAGAGGATCTGGATTAAAGTACAAAACTTTGCTTGAACTTAGGTAAAGACAAGAAATTGGGTGAAGTTTTAAGAGGAAAGAAAAGTGCATTTTCTCAACTGAATTTGGTTTTCCCAGTTCTAATACTTATTTTTTGGAGACTGATAGGAGTCTTTAAGGAAAAAAAGGACTAGACTGGTGTAAGATAGGAAAAGGTACTTCCAGGTAGTCTGCTGCAGATTTTTCTGTTTCTGAGAGTGTGATTAGGGTTGTGAAGAGACAAGATCCCAACAGATGGGAGATTTATTTTAGCTGGAAAGGCTGAAGTACCAGTGGAACTTGTTTGACTTCCGGGAAATGTTTTTACAACATGGTCCCATATTGTAAATGTCTTCAGTGCAGTTCAGCAGTGTTCCTGTAAGAATGAAGCAGCTTATTTCATGGCAACTTGGAAATTGTTCAGTTGGTAATGAGAAGCATAATAAAAAAGAATTTTAAAACTGTGAAGGTTATTGAGGTTATTTCTGTTAAACTGAAAGATCTGTCTTCATGGTTTCTTATCTGTGCCCTAAAAAGCAATACAGGGTAGAAAATGATTGTCAATGTGCTCTTAGTATGTGCTCTAATTATTTTAACTCTGTTTTTTCCCCCACTGCAGTGCTCTTCCAGCTCTTCTGGATTCAGATGAGGTCAGTAAAGAAATCTTCAGTTCAAATTAGTCCTCTGACATGCCAGGGGAGTCATGAGTCATCTGAGGAGGTCTTGGCTTATTAGAATTGAACTGTGCTCTGTCAGTGCAACAGTAAAATACTACAAGAAGGGAAGGATAGTGGGAACAGTGATGATACAACTTCTTAGAATACAGTTGTATTCTAAATATGTATTCTAAAATAAGTGGTGTATCTGCTATGTAAGCTGGACTCCTGAATTGAAATGCATCTGAGTGTCATTTGTGAATGTGCATGTTCTGAATGATGTAAATCTGCTGGGGAAAATGACAAGACTGGGTATTTTATTTTCCAGGAAAGAATGATTACCCACTTCGAAAGGTCCAAAATGGAATGAAGGAGTAGCTTTTTGTTCTTGGAAGTGAAGACACCTCTTTTAAAGTTGCTTGGTGGAGCAAGTGCATCCTGCTGATTTGTCTCTTGATCTCAGCCTTGAAAGTTTGATGCTTTAATGTCATGGAGGGTGTCTTGCTGTGGAAGAAGTTCACAAGGACATTATAAACCTTTTGGAAATTTGAATTTAAAGTTGCTGCAAGTTTGGATTTTTAAGCAATTGACATGTGTACTATTCCAGCACCTTCTGTAACTTTTCAAATATTTAATCTGTGAAACTAAAATTCCTAATGTCTGCTTGAGGAGTTTATATTTCAATGTTACAACTGACACTTAGAGGTGAACTGCCTGTACCTTTTTGGGGGGAGGGTGGGACAGATAGAAACAACAGACCCATTTTCTGGTAGATAACAACTGCTGTTGTATGTCATGTGTCCAATATGAGAGAAGGAGAGAATTTTAGAGAGAAGCTCCTGTTGATGAAGAAAATTAAGATGCCAGAAAGGAAATATTTGGAAAAGTTACAGTGTATGAGTTTTTAACAAAATCAAGTGCAATTTTATTCATAACACTGTGTATGAAAGATTTTCTATTTTAAATGCCATTGACCTGTAGGTAACAGCTGCCTCGAGCTAACACTGGCCATTGTGGCACATCTCATTGCCGGCAATGTGGTGGATGCCTGGAAAAATCATCTGCCCCTACCTGTCATGTGTTGCATGATTTAAATTAAAAAAACACCCCAACAAATAAAACAGCAAAAGCAAACATCACCAGAACCACTCCTGCAGTGCTCCACAAGTGCTTGACTACATGTTAAGCAGATGTTAACTGGATGTTTCAGCAGAACTCTTCTCCCTTTATGTGTAACATCTCCCACCAAGAAGTTGGCACTCCTCTCTGAGAAGATGGCATTGCTTTCTAGGTGTGTGAGCACTGCCTGCCTTACTTGAAAGAGGATTTATGGGGAGTCCACAGTGCTGGGATAGTTCTGTTCCCAGTATCTGTTTACAATTGCTTCCCATCTAAGTGATTTGATGATGGGCTTTCCTGTCCCAACTGGTCCTGTGGCCAAGAGATACTCTGAGATCACTGTGTTTCAGTCAAAGTTGCAGGTTTCTATTCTGTATAATTGCATTTTGTTTCTCCTTTTGAAATGACAAAGAGCTTTTGGACAATGTTCTGTTTTTTGCTTGGCTGCAGCAGCTAAAGTTGCAATAACTTCCTCATGGAAACCTGTCATGGACTGTATGACAAAAGCTCTAATTTGGGTTCATAACCTTTAAAACTGATGATTAGGAGGCAAGCAGCAGCTGGGCAGCTAGGAAGCAGATGTGGCTGCTGCTGGAACAGCATAGAGCATCAGCTTTTGTGGTTCTTCTCTCATAGCTATGTCAGCAGAAGTGAACGTGTGCCTGTACTTCATTCATTCCACTGTAAGGTCTCGTAGCTTAGCTGTAGCTCCTCTCTGTCAGCAATTCCAGCTGAAACGTGGCACTTTACAGTACAGTAGCTGAGGCACAAGGACACAGTATCTTCTGCTAGCTCTGCTGTGGGGGTGGCAGGTGGGCAGGGAAAAGAAGCTGTGGCTGTAGCACCTCACTGCTTCTGCAAGAGTTGCTGGAGCTCTTCTGCCAACCTCTTCAGGCCACAGATAGAATCTTTAATTAGAAAACACTTCTAATTTGCTATGCTTAATTGATATAGATGAAAAAAATATTACCTCCATGTCCTTTTGAGGAGAGGAAATTTTGTGAAATAAAGCTACACAAAGCTTGCTATTTAATTTTTTTTTTGTTTTCATTTAAAAAAAAATCCAATTGTTTTGGGTTGTTTGGGTTTTTTTTGAAACAAATAGGTAAAAATGTTCTCTACTGGAAGCACAAAAGTTTGTATGTACTATTTAATAAAGGCTAGGCAAAGAGTAGAAAGGCTTACATTGTGTCCTTCCACGTTCTTACTCCCTGTTCTCTCATATGAGCAAGTGTTACCACCTTCAGAGAGGTGCCTGATTTCAGCTCTTTAGTCCATGGTGTATATAGTGCAGTTATTCCTAACAGTTCTTTTGAAGATTGAAAATCAAGTGGAAGTCTGTCACTTGAAAAGCTAATGGAGATAGGCCATATAATAAATTTCTGAAAAAAACCCTAGAAGAATCAACCAGTTTCCCTAATTGTATTCATAGATTAATTAATAATTTAAAAGCTGAAATAAACACAGTAGCAGTGTGGTGCTTTCAGCCTCTCACTACAGAGGTCTTAGGCAATTCTCACAGCCTTCTACCCTTCCATTCTTGTACTCCCTTCCAGCAGTATTTAAAGCTGTCCAGAATTCTGCAGGGAGCTTTTTGACCCCTTTAGCTAGCAATTTTTGATTTTTCCCTTGTTTAGCAGAGTTTCTGTATTGTTGGAAAGTAGCATCTGCTTCCTAGCCTACAGCAGGCATCTGCTGGCCCTTGTTTGCAGTCCTTGGGAGAAGTGTGAGAGCGCAGCTGCCCCAGGATGGTGCTGGCTCTGGCATTGCCATTGCAGGCGAGATGGAGTGGGTGGGCGGTGGGTGAGGAGCAAAGGGTGTGTTTGCAGCCTGCAGCGAGGTGGCCTCTCCCTCAGCAGCGTGTTTGGTCACCTGTGTTGGCTCTGCTGCTGAGGGACCTTTGCCTCTCCTGAAACCTGATCCTGCTCCTAAACACATACTGTTTCCACGGCCTGGGAGAACTCAGGAAAGCTTCAGTGAGCTAGCTCGCTAGAATTGTTTGAAGGCAGAAATCCTGCAGGTTGTTACCTTTAATTATGTAGTCAGGGAAGACAATTCAGACTTATTCTTTCAAAAACAAACCATGCAAACTGTTCAGAAGACTTGGTGAGCTGGAGGGAGAAAAGATCTACTCTTGGGTCTGAGATGTGCAAGAATTCTTCAACACACTGTTCATAATAAAAAGTAAATGTCTGACAGGAATGTTTTAGAGTTCTTGTGCCTGATTAGTTCTGTATGGATTTGTTGATTTGTGAGAAGCAGCTGCTGGAATTGTAGCATGTATGAGCATACCATACAGAAAACTGGAAGTGAAGACGATGATGTTGACCAGGTTTGTGTTAGGGTGACAAGATGTCCCTGCTAGGAACTCTGAAGGAGGGACTGAGTAAGGGATCACATGCCATGGTAAAGAAATGCAAGAGGCTTGACAGGCACGGAGTGAGTCAGGCTCATAAGACCTAGGGAAGGTTATGTTTGTCTTATTCTACAGATACAGGAGTGTGTGAATTTGTGGGCTTTATTTATCCTCCTGTTCACTTTATATGGCATTTTATGTTGTATGCCACGTCTTAAAGTCTGAAGAGTGTAATGCTTCACAAATTATTTGCTCTCTGGACTACAACCATGTGAAGACATTATTACCCAGTGTTATTTAAATATTTCCTTTCACTAAATCGTTGCCATGCCCCTTTTCCTTCTGCAGGGATCTTTGGTCAAAGAGACCAGCTACATGTCTGAGCCATAATGCCTCTGGCAATTTGCAGTTTTGCTGTCTGTGAAGGAGTGTCTGACTTAGCCCAGTTTTGTGCTTTAGCACAAAACGTTCATTCCCGAGCAGGAAAGAAGGTGGATGCAAGAATGCCATGTTTGTTCTCCCATCCCTGTGCTTTGATCTTCCAGCCCAGAGGGTCCTCAGTCCCTGTTTTAGAAGAGTGGTCTCTGTTGGTAAAGATGCTTGGAGAATTTAGTACCATGTGCTTTTTGAGTTTGGTTCAGTTAGTTTAGTTTCTAGGTCAGTGATGGTGAATGTTGCACCTCTCCATGACGAACATAAATGCAACTGTGGCCGATTCGGGAAGGGACAAACTAACAAGCAAAGGTTTCCCCCTGGAGACTGAACTTCACTGGCCGAGTTCATAGGATAAGTTCATTAAAGTAAAACTTATGACCTCAAAAAATAGACATTTGCTTGCAAGATACGCCTCTCTCTTCTCATCTGGTTGTCGCAGGTTATTTAAGTCAATTTTTGCCGTTGCATCCCGTGTGACTTTCCTACTTCCTCTGGTTTATGGTAGCCACTGGCGACCTCCTGTAGTGACGCTTTGGGAAGACGAGTGTTTCCTACAGCGTGTCCCCTTTTCGAGCTGTGTGAAGACGCACAAAGGTCATGTCAGGGTCCCCCGGTGCCGTTCGCGCCCGAGCCCCCGAGGGGCGGCTGTTTGATGTCGGCGGGGAGCCCGTTTGTGGGCCTGGGACAGCGCGCCGCTCCTGCTGCCGCGGCCCCGGACAGCGCCAGGACCCTCGCGGGGCGCCACAGACACAGGCTGGGCGGGAGCAGCGGGGCCGTGCCGGGAGCAGCGGGGCGGTACCGGGACGAGAGGGGCGGTACCGGGAAGAGCGAGGCGGTGCCGGGAGCAGCGGGCGGTGCCGCGGTGCGGAAGCGGCGCCGGGCGGGCGCGGGCGCTGCCGGAAGGGGCGGGAGCCGTGGGAGCGGGGCCGTTCCCGTCGGGGCCGTTCCCGTCGGGGCCGTTC
>VZRX01023853.1:123149-148186 GCA_013398075.1 Notiomystis cincta
CTGCCCTGCCCTGTCCTGCCCCTGTCCTGCCCTGTCCTGCCCTGCCCGCCCGGCTGTGGGGGAGGCTGCCGGGGCTCCCGGAGCTGTAGCCCTGGGCTGGCTACTTTCTTGCTAAAAACGCCTTCCCTGTGTCTTGATTTCCGTTTAGTTTGGAAGGCCTGTGGTGTGTTGAAGTCTCAGATTTGGAATATGTTTGCACTTGTTAGTGGAATATAATTGTGTGTTATATATTTGGGCAGTCAAGGTTTTGGTCAGGTGACTGCACCAGCTGTCCTAATGATTAGGCTTGATAAGGCTTTTCAAAGCCCTGAGCGGGTGCCATCAGATGTGCTACCATCACCCAAAATCAGCAATTAAAAAACTCTACATGCTATGGAATTGTGACCCCGATTAATTGTTTCACGAATTGTATCTTGAATTATGATGCCCCTGTTATACATGGATTGTTTATGATGGAATTATGTACTGGAGAGGATGTGAAGATAGCTGCAATTCCTGCATTGCAGCTTTTATCTTTTTCTCTCTGAAAGCATTTATTTCGCCGAACTAGGAAAAAAAGCCTAAACATACAGACTTACAGCAGATTGGCTTTGTAAAAAGACGTGTAACTTTGTCTCTACAATGTTTCCAGCAACTAGCAAAAGAAAGGTCATGCAGGAAATGAGATTTTATTAACATGCAAGTTTCTTTAATGATGAGGGACTACTAGATGTAGAAGGAAATATTTGTGTATGCTGCTTTCCTGTATGATACTCAGTGAGGAAGAAATTCAGTCATATTTCATGACTCTGTAAAGATTCTATGCTTGTTGTATGGTGCAAATACTGTAAAGAGGAAGAGTCTGAAACTGTGCCATAGAATTTGTATATAAAGGCCCTCTTTTATAAATGCTGAATGATTCTTGGTTGTCCAAGCAATCCAGATGTCACCTAAGCAAAGCTGCCACTGTCCTGCCAAACATAGCTGACTATTTCAGAGAGACATTGTTGTAAAAACCTGACTGTTAAAAAAACTAACAGTCAAACCCACGTAAACGCCTTGTTTTTCTTTCTGACAGTACTCCCCATTATGTAGCACTGCTCCTTTCTGAGAGGTAGTGATGTCTGAAGACTATTTCATTGCCTCTTTTCATGGCACAGAAGATGCAATGGTTTGCTTCTTTGTTATGAACTAGTGGAATGTGGTGGCCAGACTGTTTATTCTGTTTTATTGCCTGATCTTTGGCTGTCCTCTCCTGAGAGTTAAAGTTACTTCTTGTGCAGTTCCACTGGAGAGATGATAGGAGATCTGTGTAGTCACTACAGAAAGCCCTTTTTGGTGTTTGAAGCAAGGTTCCAAGTGTTCTGATAAATATAACATAGCCCTGTAACAGGCACTGTGAAATCAACTCCACCCCAGCCAAAACCAGCACAGCTGTGAAGGGTGGTACTTGTTGAACTAATTGGACTCTTTTTGTCCTGTCTTTGTAGAGGAATGGCTCCTTGTTGGTACCAAACAAGGGCATCTTCTGCTTTACAGGATCAAGAAAGATGTAGGTAAGTTGATTCTAAGAATGGCACAAAAAAGTTGATTGTTATTTTTATTTCCTGCACTTTTACAGTTTGTAGTCATTTTAGCACAAGTGGGATTAATTGCTGATTTTTTCCTATATAGAATTTCATGTATGTAAAGTATGTTTTATTTCAGGTTTCTCTGTGTTTAAATTTATAGTAGGCTATTGTAATTTTTATGAATACAGTGCACAAATATGTGTAAAAGCATTGCAGTGTGCCAATTGCCAGAGTTTTGATGTGTATGTTGTCTTTTAATGAAGGAGTGGATTAGTTAAAGAGCAAATATATTCAGTGGGTCCATGAGCATCATGGGTGGGGAACAGAGATAAATACTAACTAGTTTTGTCATGTGTTTGCTCTTTCCCTGCCCCTTTGACAGTCTTAAGTGCTCATAGTCTATTCTAGGAATGCCACAAATAGAACTATTCTATTTTTGTTTTATTTAAAATTGATTTTCACTAAAGAGGTTTGTATTTCACATTACCTGCTATTATGTAGAAACTGATATTATTGATTGTAGCATGGCACAGGAAAGTAAACACCAAATGTAAATTTCCAGGCTCATCAGCTTTTGGAAGGATGTTCATTTGTAGCTACTTGGATTCTAGAGACTGAATTCAGCTTGCTTTTTATGAAACTTGTAGGCTGTCTGTCCAATTGGAACATGCTAGTCTTGAGTTGCTAGTGTCTTATCTCACGTGGTAAATTTCTCCCCCTTTTTTGCATCAATGCCAGGAGAGGTTATGTCATCAGAAAGTGTCTGTAAGTCTTTCTCCCTAAAACTCCTTTTAAACCCTTGTGGTGTAGTGTTTACTCCTTGTCTCTATTGCAGTGATGTGCACTCTAGCAATTTAAGTTGCTGATATTTGATTAGTGTGGATAAAATTCTTATGGGTGTCTTTGTATCTCTGGGTTTCAATTTAATTAAATATAATGCTTGTAAAACTTGGGCAAGGCAGTAATGTAACTGTTGTTGAGGCCCTCAGCTGGGTACAAGAAGTGTAATTTACATTTTCACCTGACTGTGTAGCAGACCCTCTGATGCATTTAGCTATGGTGTAAAAGTTAGCACAGATATGTTAAAGTGTCATTCTTCCAGTGTTAAGTGGCCAAGTTTGCTTTCATAATTATTTGTAATTTACTTGGTAGTGTAAGCTATGCACAGTCATGAGCAACTTCAGTTTGCATACTCTCTCAAATCTTTCTGATAGGTTGCAACAGGTTTGAAGTGACACTAGAGAAATCCAACAAGAACTTCTCAAAGAAAATTCAGCAGGTAGGAATTACCATCTTCTTGATGTGGGGACAGTTTTCAGTCAATAAATGAAATATCAAATGTACATCTGCAATCTCTGATACGCTTAACAAAACAATTTCTCAATGCTGTAGATTTTCCTAGAGGTGTAACAGCCAGATGTTTTTGCCCACTCTTTCCATAGCAAGAATAAGCTTGGTTTGATTGCTAAAACAGAAACCAAAGAGTTAGAACTTGCAGGTTTATTCTTGGCTTTTGTTAGCAATAGATCTTCTGTTGTTCTGACTGAGAATATTTGTAAAAATCGTGGTAATACACCAACAGACAGTAATGTTTTATTTGACTCTCAGATGAAATCCTATAGGAATGTGAATGTAATTCCACTCACTTGAAATGTAGAAGTAAAGTAACTGCCAGTCTTGCTACCATTTTGTTTGAGAACTTGCAGTCAGTGATTATATTGATTCCAGGAAAAACACCTTAAAGATTATGCATCTTCTTTCACCATGCAACCCTCTGTGTATGCTTTAGAAGTATTTTTGCACTACTAATATACCAATTACAGCCTTTTTACCACCTTAGGTTGCAAGTGCTGTGTGCCAGCTTGTGAAAAGTGAATGTAACTGAAAAGTGTTGCAAATGGGAAACTGCCTTGCTGTTCTCATTATTTTGAGATTTTCTTAGGCTACCTGTAATCAAGCCTTGTTCAGAGTTTTAGTTTATGAACAGAGTCACTAACACCATTCTCCCTTTCAGATCCACGTTGTTTCTCAATTTAAAATTTTGGTCAGTCTATTAGGTGAGTGAAGACAAGTGTTTTATATTTACTGAGTTGTTCTTGATGCAGTAACTTGTCTGGATGTGGCACCCTTTCCACACACCTGCACAGTTGTCTGGTTGTTGAGAAGTCATTGTGTAGAACTTAGCTTTGCATTTTGCAGAGGAAGCATTCAGCAGCAGAGATTGAGAAGCAGCTTTACTTGTTGTAAGCCAGCTTGGAGAGCAAAGCATTAATGCTGATTTGTGGTTAGGAATGAAGAAATACAGGCATGGCCTAAAGTGCCTGTGTAAAATACAGTTTGTGTTGGCATCTGTCTGCACATCTGTGCATGCATGTGTGGATGTGTGCACTGTGTGATGGGAGCTAAAACTTCTGACCAAATCTGCTTGATGTATCAAACCTACTGGTGGTGTCTTACCCCAAACTCACTTTATATGCAGATGTGATCTTTTACTGTCTTGTGGAAGATTTAGGTTTGCTTGGCTCTGGCTATCTTTCTTTAATTTATGATCTTCTATGCTTTTTTTTTTACTTATGTTACTACTCCCTTCTTTATGACCTCCAAGTCCCAGCTCTTCCAGCTCCAGCATGTGTAGATTTCTGCTGCTTGCATCCTCATGTACAAAACCTTGACCACAGGACCCTACATCTTCAGCTGTTCACTTTCCACTAATTTCAGGAGCCAGTTCAAAATGATCTTTGTTCATGCAATCTTCCATCTTGAACTTGCTCTGTTCTGGCCTGCTTGCTGTCCCTTCCACTCTGTCTTCCCCTGCTTGGTTAGCACTTGTTCTCAGTACCTTCTTGTAGTTTTTACCAGTGCTGATGTTAGTCCTCCTTTCTGCATTTATTTTATTTGTATCTGCCTTAGCATTTTTCAGCTTTTGGGAAAACACTTTTCCTTTCTTGCAGCTCTTAGTTTCACAAGTTCTTTTTATGTATACACAAAATACAGTAACTTACTTGAATTAGCAATGACTCTACATGTATTAAATATTAAATAATAATTGGAATTTTGTTTAAAACAGAAAATAACATTTATGTCCATGACCTGTTGACATTTCAACAAATCACCACAGTTTCAAAGGCAAAAGGTGCATCTCTCTTCACCTGTGATCTCCAGGTAAGGGGAGGAACAGCTAGACAGATGTCCTTACTGTTTGTAATATGGATTCCTTTTTCATGTTGTTGTTGTATACATTAGGTTTGTTAATTTTGTGTTAGATGAAAATTTCTTGGGTACTCGTGCTTTTTAATAAAATCAGTACTTACTGCATTTGCTTAAAGCAACAGTTTTTAATTATTTTTATTACTCTGCTTCATAAGGTATTTTCCTGTGCGTGTTGTGATTGTAGCTTTTGATACAGAATTTTTGGTACAAGACTTCAAAGCATTTTTGTCCTATACTAACTTTGACTCTTCTTTTTGAAAGGTCCCCTTAATATAAAAGCCATTTCCTTTCCTTGCATTGCCAGTGTACTAGCTCATTGTGTTTTCCTTCTGCAAGCAATTCTGTCGCTGTTTTTTGTTACATTTTTGTTTCTGTTTCTAGGCCCAAGGAGTCCTAGAGCAGTTGTGGTAGATTAGAGCCCTAAAATGGTTCTGTAAGGTGGGACAGCTCTCTGTTCATATGCTCTGGTTCATTAAGTGACTCATTTCTATTCAAGTGTGTTTCTCAGCCCATGTCCTTCAGACACCAGAAGAGATGGCTTAGTGCTCTTCATCATTGTTTATCTTTTTGCCCCATGGGAGCTTAGTGTTAAATATTTTCTAGAAAGTATTTGGGGTTTTCTAGACATGAAAACTAAAGTCTTTCAAAGTACATCTGGTCATTGCAAAGTGGCTTCTTGTTTGTGTGTCCAGGCACTTAGCTTTCCTAGTACTTCTTGCCAAGAAACTCTTCCAACAGGTTAGAATATTAGATTATTAATGGTTTTATCTGTTAGTATAACACATTCTTTGTGCTATTCCATTTCCTCACCTCTCCTATACTACACAGAGTTCCAGCTATTTATCCAGTTTCAGGGTTGGATTGATAGCTTTCTACTTATCTTCTGTTTGTGTGTGTGTGTGTGTCTGTTTGCCTTTGGTGCTCTTTTATTTTTTTGCATTTCCTTGATGTCACAATCTCTGTCAAAATTCGTTGTTAAGTATGCTGCCACTTCCCCTGCCTCCTTCCTCCCCCTCCCATGCTTCCTTTTTTAGGGAATGCCCTTCTGACATGGATGAACAAAGCTGCTCTTCAGAGGACAGCTTTCCTTCTAGCAGAGGCTTCTTTTGGCCTCTTACCTTGCTTTCCTCTTTGAGTGCTGTGAGTTAGGCCTGTGTGTTTCCACAGCAATCAGCTACAGGGGAAGAGGTGCTGAGGATGTGTGTGGCAGTGAGAAAGAAGCTGCAGCTTTATTTCTGGAAGGACAGAGAGTTCCATGAGCTACAGGTGAGTTGTGTTCTTTAGCCACCACATCTCAGCAGGGAGGATGGTTGCTCTTTACTGCTTGCCATATTACACTGCTGACTTTCCAAATATTGATAGTTGCTTCTGCAGAGATCTAACAGTGAAACAGTGATAATACATGTTTGAAATCACAGTTAATGGCATTACTACAGTTTCATAAGTTAAAATAAGTAAGGTCTGTGTCCTATATTTTGATGTCCTGGTTGTAATACAGTTTTTAAGTCAGTGAAATGTATGAGCATGCATACCACAAAAACATTATGGAATTATCTGCTCAAAGTTTTTCAAGTATGTCATTAAGTCAGAAGACAGTTACTAACAAGTGGAGAGAGCTGCAACTGTGAATACTGGAATTAGAAAAAATAATTGCAATGGGTAGAGGCTTTTTAAGCCTCAGTGCTCTACTAGGAAATTACCAGGTAACTCAGAGCACAGCTCTTTACTGTACATGAGTACATGAGCCTGGCCTTTTTGCTGAGTACTGCCACTCCTTGAGCAGTGGATGTTGGGCACAGGTGGTGGGGAATATGGTGTTGATGAGGGAGCAGCCTCTGTGTTGACAGATTTGACTTTTGCTTGTCCTTCCTAACAACCAGTTTAACCTGTTTTCCTCAGGGGGACTTCAGTGTACCTGATGTACCCAAGTCTATGGCCTGGTGTGAAAACTCCATCTGTGTAGGCTTCAAGAGGGACTATTACCTGATACGGGTAAGATGGGGCTGTGTAGGAGTGTTTTAAGAAGTTTTGGAGAGCAGTAGGCACTGTGCAAGCTGCTCCTGTGCTCAGGGATTTAGGTAACAGATTTATGAAAAACAGCTTCTGGTACTGCTAATATTTGTGGTTTTGGAAAGGGCAGTGTAAGCCTGTCCTTTTAAATTGGTGTTTTGTCAGGAAGTGATTTTCTGTTTGTTGCTGTTCAGAGCAGTGTTTGCAGCACTGCGAGAAAAAAGGAGTTGGAGAAGATGCATTTTGGTTTGGCAACTGTCTGTGTTAGCTCAGTTGCATTTTATTTAACGTATTAAGAAATTAGATTAGCTCTAAAAGGAAAAAGAGACCAAGAATAACTCACCTGGCATACAGTGAAGCTTAACAATTCCTTCAATTTTCATTCTTTAGGTGAACAGTAATGGTTTGTTTGAAAGTCTGTGAACTTACTGTTAATTTAATATTACAGTTTCTACTTAGACTTCATTTACTGTAGTTTATTCTCTTTTTTGCCTTTACAATTGGTTTCTGCAGATATTATAGGAAAATAAGGTGAAGATGAGGTGTACCACATGTACATGTGTATACATGGGTGGCAACACTGATCCATGGTCAACAGGAAAACTGCACATAATTTTTATACTGACTTGAAACTGATGCTGCTCCCAAAGGAAGGGATGCCTTTCTGCAGTGCTCTCCTAGATGCTGATTCCTGCCATTCTCGTGATAGGAGCAGTTGTGCAGCTGCTTGAGCAACCAGGGTGGAGACCAACTGCTCAAGTGTCTGCTGTGGTGCTTGACTAACCTGTCCTTGGATAGCTTCACTTCAATAAATAGACAGGAAAAGTACACGTTTTTATGGTGGTGTTTTCTGATGACTAGCTGGTGATTTATAAAATGCTTGAGCTGTAATGCAAGGGAAGCAGCAGGAATCTGTAGCTGGAGTTGGAAAAGGATTCTTTGTTTTGGTTGTTATATCAGCTCATGAAGCAGCATTTTTTTTGTGTGAGTTCACTACAGCATGTGGCCAAAATAATGTGTGCTTAGGGCAGGGGAAAAAGGATAGGCAGGTTTCCAGGCTTTTACTTAGGTTTTTTTATGTGACAGTGCTCACTCATTTTATAAACTGGTGTGAATGATGTGCTCAGCTACTCTTGCAGTAACAGGAATACATTGTCTCAGACACAAAAGTAATAATTTTTAATTTCAGAATGATGTGTAAGCAGAATAAATGATGATATGCAGAAACTTCTATTGATTCCCTTTAAATCTGCACTTGCCCTGTTAGTGATTAGCCTGGGCTCCAAAATCCCTCTAGGGGTTTTTGCTGTATTCTTGTGCAGCCTGGAAATAAAGGTTATTTTGCAAAACACATTTTTTAATGTTCTTTATTATCCTAGGTGGATGGAAAAGGATCCATCAAAGAACTGTTTCCCACAGGGAAGCAGCTGGAACCATTGGTAGCTCCTGTAGCAGATGGAAAAGTTGCAGTTGGCCAAGATGATCTAACAGTTGTGCTTAATGAAGAAGGGGTCTGTACTCAGAAATGTGCCTTGAATTGGACAGATATTCCTATAGCCATGGGTGAGAAGTAGCAGTTTGGTTTTTTTTTAATTTGCTTCTTTACTCTTTTGTATGTGATAAAATCATTATGTTCCCAGTATTTCAAAATGAACTGGATTTGGAGTGTGACAGTTTCTACAGTATTCCAAGCTGCACTTTGGGGAAGGATTCATGTGTTTGTTTTTGCTTGTGGGATATGGGCCCCTCTCCTCATAAAAGAGGTGTAATCCATACCTTTTATGAAGGGACAAGGTGTGAAATGGAAGGTAGTGTGTTAAAACAGTGTAGTTCTTCTGGGCACCTGGGTGCCACAGAGTTTCCTTATGTTGAAGGATGAGCAGAAGGCTGGATAGTTCATTAGCAAATGGCTCTCAGTGGGGCACTGAGTTTTGTTTTGGATATGAAAAAGGGGATGAAAAATTGAAGAGAAGCCTTGTCATGGCTTTGTTTCAAGGAATGCTTGAGAAAATCACCTTAAATTTTTCACTTGTTTCCTGGGTAGAACACCAGCCCCCCTACATCATCGCTGTGCTGCCCAGGTACGTGGAGATCCGCACCTTTGAGCCCCGGCTGCTGGTGCAGAGCATCGAGCTGCAGAGGCCACGCTTCATCACCTCTGGAGGGTATTGATGCAAGTCTTTATCACTGCTCTTAGGCTGGCTGGCTGGCTTGTAGCACCCTGAAAGACTGGGAAAGAGCAGCTTTGCTAACTCTCACCTTAAGGTGTAGCATTGAAGCAGTCTTGGGTTTTTATGGAGATTGGTGGAGGCTGTACCTTGAGGAGGAAAGGATAGAGTTGAGTGTCTTTTAACAACTTGTAACACTGGAGATACAGTCTTCTTTCTGCTTTGCAATAATGCTCCAGTTGCTCTTGGGTTGATCCATGTTTGTATTAACCAGGATTGGGGTTTTTTTATAAGATAGGGTATTGCTTCTTTCTGAGCACTGAAACTTAATAATTGACATTTTTTGTCTTGTTTGCAGCACAAACATTATATATGTGGCAAGTAATCACTTTGTTTGGAGGCTCATTCCGGTGTCCATAGCCACACAGATCCAGCAGCTTCTGCAGGACAAACAGTTTGAGTTGGCTTTGCAGTTGGCAGTAAGTACTCAAAACCTTGAGTTTCCAGTGGATGCAATTGTGCAAAAGCACACAAAAGGACATTTGCCATCTGCTTGCCTGTAGTGAGTCCACTAATCAGTCAGTCAGTGTAACCTCCCAGCTGTCCACTTTGCACAAACTGTTAAACTCTAGATGTTTTTAACTGAAGTTTTAGTTTTATGCTGCCATTATTCCATATTGATCTTTTGTGGTTTAGATTTTGAGAAATCATCTTGTATATGAAAGATTATCTCTCTTAGTTGTTTGATTGGTTACTTTCTTTTAGATTTTGAAGTCAGTTGGGCTTCAGAGTCTTCAGACTTCTTGTAAGCAGCAGCAGTTTGGAGTTGAGTTTCATTTTGTCACATGACCTTTTTTTTTTGGTAGTATTACTCCTGAAACAATAATTTGTTAGAGATGCTGATGCAGTATCTTTAATTATACTGCTCATACTGTGTTAGGATGTTTTGGTTTCTGGAAACTCACCTTAATTAATTGCATTTTGAATTACTGACTTGGAAAAAAAATTGAAAAGGCAACTGAGTGAAGGGACATTTGCTGTGACAGAGCAGGTATGTAGGTAACCAGAGGTAGCTTTCAGACCTTCCAGGTTATCTCAGTGACACAATAAGCATAGACACTATCAATGTCCACTTTGAGAGATTACCTTTTTTCTTCCTACTCTTTCCACAGGATAATGCTCCTGTTATTTCTCTAGGGTATTTTTCTCTCATATATGAGGCCCAAGAGTTTGTAATGCTTGTTAATTTGTATGTATGCAGGAAATGAAAGATGATTCAGACAGTGAGAAGCGACAACAAATTCACCACATAAAGAACCTCTTTGCCTTCAACCTCTTCTGCCAGAAGCGTTTTGATGAATCCATGCAAGTTTTTGCCAAGCTTGGTACAGGTAAATGCTCGGGTTGGCATTGAATCACTTAAATTAGGAGGAATGAAGAAAAGCTCACTGGCTATTTCATGGAGTTTTTTTGTTTTCTGTTTTGTTTTAGTTTAAAACAGTGCTATCTTGTGCAGATCAGTCCCCCATGAACATCAGATAGCCTAGCCAGCTACCTAGTTGTTTTTTGGTGGAGCTGGTAATTAATTACTTATTAACTTAATTAACTACACAATTAAGTACAATTAAGTACTTCATTAACTACACTTAGTGAATTTGCCCTTTTTACAGAATAGGGTATTTTAAAGCATGCATAGCTTGTGCACAGACCCTTTAAAGTTGAATGTTTCAGCAGCTGCTAAAAGCCCACTTGTAGCTTGGAATGAAAAATAAGGAACATCTGTAGATTTGCAAAGTCATTGGACTCAGATGAGGACCCTTAACCCTTGGTTTAGCCAAGATGCTGAAACCAGCAAACTTTCCTGTGCTTTTGGAAGTCACCATAGTCTCTGATGCTGTTCCTCTGATTGATACTAGGGCTATTGGAAGAATACTTGAAGACTGAACTCTACAGTAGAGTAGTGCTTAAGACTGAGATTCTTTTTACTGGTGATAGAATTCTCATGTGCATTTAAACCTAGAATTTACTTTCATGACACTTACCTAGTTTTGACTTTGGAAAACTACAGTGAAAGACAAGGACTGAGAACTCAAAGTATTTTCAGCTTGAATAAGAGGATAGTAATTTTAAATTTGCTTAAACTCTGTGAAAATAGATGTGTGTTAGTTACAGATGGTACTATTTAGTTCTTGTTTCAAAAGCACAGTAAATCTTCTCTTAAAACATTGCTTGTTCCTAGAAATCCTATCTTACTCTCAGAGTGGTTAATGCTAGGATTCTGCAAGAAGAACAGTAAGATTATAATAATGGCTTGTCCTCCAAGTGTGCCAGGTGCACAGGATGGAAGTTCCTGTGCTTGGACTTCAAAACACATTTTACTCCTGCTTCTTTTGCATTGTTATAGCTTTTTTTCTGTAATGAGCAAATTTTGTTTAGGCTCTAGAACCTCATGGATGTACAAGTAAACTACAGACTATTCTGTTAGAAAGATAAGCTTGCTCTAAGTTTGCACAAATAATATGAATGGTTACTAATACTAGTTATTTTTTGTGTAGATCCCACTCATGTGATGGGTCTGTATCCTGACCTCCTGCCCACAGATTACAGGAAACAGCTACAGTATCCTAACCCCCTGCCAGGGCTCTCTGGGGCAGAGCTGGAGAAGGCACATTTAGCTCTGATAGACTACCTAACTCAAGTGAGTGCTCCTCTACCTGGTTTTAGAGCAGGGTTATTCAGTTCTAGCATGCTTTGTTGGTTAACTTCCATGTGCAGGCAGCAGTACACCTACTCCAGCTCTGTCATGCTAGCCTTAATGGGCTGTCTTCATGGCTGGAAAATACAGCAGCAGCTCCTGAGTGAGCAGGGGAATTGGAATAGCTCCACAGATATGTGGAAAACATCACATGTGACTGGAAAAACTTTCCTTATGGATTGGATCTGAATATGAGTCCAGTATTTTATGTAAGGTATCCTTCTGAAGAGGACTTGAGCACTTAATTTTTTTGTTTTTGTTCAGTGATTATTATGAAGGGCATTCTGTCCAAGAGATAGGTTGAGGGCATGCAGTAAAAGATGAAACAGGAATTAATGGGTACTGTAACTTCCTGCCCTCTTTATTTTGTCATAACTAGAAACCTGAATTGTTTGGTTGCCATCCTTACTAGAGTAAAAGGAAGCTTGTGCCTGAAGGAGGATAGGTTTTATGCTTAGTAGTGCAAGATCTAAATTGTTTTCCAAATGTTTTAAATGTTTCCTGACTTCTCTAAAATGTCTGTTCATGTTAACAGAATTTCCATCTGACAATTTTTTCAAGACTCTGGACATTTTGAAAAACTATAAATATACAAACCAAATGTATACATCTGAATATGGTTGTAAAGTTTGTGTTGAATAGTTAGCAACAATAAAATTATTTGGGAAACAATTGATTAAACCAAGTTATTAAATTGGCTTAATTTAGTCTTTGTAGTTGGTGGGTTATATATACTGAGGTGAGATGTGGAAATCCATGGCCTTTTCCTGTTAAAATTTCATTTGATGTCCTGCAGAAAAGGAGTCAGCTAGTGAAGAAGCTAAACGATTCTGATCATCAGTCCAGTACCTCACCCCTCATGGAAGGAACACCTACGATCAAATCCAAAAAGAAGCTGCTGCAAATCATCGATACCACCCTGTTAAAGTGTTACCTGCATGTGAGTTTCTGTCTAACCTAGAGGCTTTGCCATCTGACCTCTGTTGAAATTTCAGACTGGAACATTTAAGAGGAGGATAAGGATCTACTTCAGAAATTCTCACACAACTGTCTTTCTTTGATCCAAAAATAATGTGTAAAATTTGAGTGTTAAGGAATTTGCTCCCTGGTCAGGGAGCAGTTTCAGGGCAGATGTGTCTGTTCCTGGTTGCTGCCTCTGTCAAAAGCAAGTGGCTGTGGCTGTGTATTTTGAAGGTCTAATGAATGCTTTTATTGCCTTGTACTGTTAAATGCAGGAAAGTACAATCTTGGCTGCTATGATGTTTTTCAAAGCCTGGCCTCTGTTCTTGAAGGGGAGTAGCTTTGATATGTTGTTTTCTTTCTGTCCTCAAAATCATGGAAATTAACATGGACACTTACTGTAAGATGTTAAACTGTCATTTCTTATTTTTCTTACACTATGAGGCTTCCTTCCCCTCCTGCCCCCACTTCCAACTTGTGTTTTGTACTGTACACTTAGAAGGGGCACTTCCAGTGAGGTTTAAGTGCTCCCTTTTTGCTTGCAGACAAATGTAGCCCTGGTGGCACCACTGCTGCGTCTGGAGAACAATCACTGCCATATTGAGGAGAGTGAGCATGTACTAAAGAAGGCACACAAATACAGTGAGCTGATAATACTGTATGAGAAAAAAGGTCTGCATGAGAAAGGTTAGTATGAGATTGGGAGAGAAGGAATAGAAGCATGTGTTCTTTGTATTGTGTTGTGACTTGTCTTGAGTGAGCTGGCAGTACTCTAAGGAGACTGTTTAAGCACTATCTTGGGATTAAATCTGTTAAATCTCTCTTTGTTCCTGTTACAATTTGATCTGTATGTTCAAAACAAACCTTTGTCTTCAGTAGCATAACAGGAAAAATGCACTTTTTTGTGGTTCAGTTGGAACATAAAGCAGTTACAAAGGAATTAACTTCTTTTGTTTTGAAAGCATTACAGGTACTGGTGGATCAGTCAAAAAAAGCCAACTCACCTTTGAAGGGTCACGAGAGGACAGTGCAATATCTGCAGCATTTGGGTGAGTGTGAAGAAGAACAGTATTTTTGTCAAGTTGTTATTCTTGTTTGGCTTAGTGGTTATTGTACTGTTTGGCAGCTTTCTGGAGGCTATCAGGCTGAAAGAGTATCCTTGTTAACTTGTTTGGTTTCTTGCATAATGCAGCCTTCAAGTATTAGCTCAAGGCTTTCAAGTTTTGTTGAAACTCAAATATCTTATTGGAGAACATTCCTTATTTCTGATTAAAATATACACTGGGAGAAAATGGGCTATAGTAATTTGATTTTTCTTCCATTGGTGGTTTATCACTCTGAGTGAAATAGAAACTCCTTTTTAGTCAGCTCTTTTCTATCAATTTTTGGGTGTTTAGTGAAATATTCTTCGGTAGTTCTCGTGTGGTTTCTATGCTAGTTACTTCAGTACTATATATATGTATATATATACATAACTATTTGTTATATATATATATAGTTATATATATTTATATTATAGTTATATATATAACTATTTGTTATATATAAAGTATTTGACTGTTTGCTATAAAAGTCATTAGACAGACATGTTGGAAATGGCCTGAAGAAAGTTACACAAGTGAAAAGTACAGTACTTTCTCTACCCTAATAAAAACAAGTTCAAAGGGAAGACTTTTGAAATGTGATTAAGGCAACCAGTCTTGGTTTTGGGCTGAATTCTGTACAGTTGATGGCACTTAGTATTTGAGTTACTTTTTGTTTCTGTTTGAAATCATGTTTGTGAAGCAATGAAATTGCTTTACTTGGAATGAGTGATTTGCTTGACTTGAGCAGCAATTGGATTCTTCATGTAAATTAAGCTTTGCTGGCTGTGAAAGCATCTGCTTGTGTTGTGAGTAGATAGATGTTTAGGATTTTAACACTGAGCACTGCTGCTTTCTGTATTCCAGGTACAGAGAACTTGCACTTGGTATTTTCCTACTCTGTCTGGGTGCTGAGAGATTTTCCTGAAGATGGACTGAAGGTAAGTGTGGTTGAAAGAGGTACCTTGTCATTGAGATTCGTAGTGCAGAATATGGAATTGGGATAACTCATTGTAAGAAGCTGATTAGTGCTAAATCAAATTAAATATATAATGTTTTTTCTGTGTTCAGTACTGTGCTAATGTTAGCAGTAGATAAAGCAGGTCAATCTTTCACTTTTTCTTATGCTTTTCCATTCTTATAAGAAACACTTTATATTGTAACAAATAGCTAGGAACCTTTGATACAATGTTTCATGTTATTGATGTCACACTTTTGCACAAGAGCTGAATTAAGTATTTAAATGTCAGATGTTGATTTGCCTGTAAAATTGACTCCCTGCATTTGGGAAATGCTGGGCTCTGTAAGAGAAGAGTGTTCACCAAGGCTGAAGTGGGGATGTTTGTTAATAATTTCAGATGTGAAATAACTTCTCAGTGCCTCAATAAGCTGCTCAGATTTTTTAAAAATACTTCTTGTGCTTACTCTTTGGACACATGATGATATGCTGGACTTCAGTGCCTCAGAGAAGATACACTGTGGCACTTAAAAAAAAGAAAATCACCATTCTCTGAACAAAATTTTGTTTAACAGATATTTACAGAAGACCTCCCTGAAGTGGAAGCTTTGCCACGAGATAAAGTGCTCAGTTTCTTGATAGAAAATTTTAAAAGCCTGACTATTCCTTACCTGGTAAGAAGTCAATCTCTACTAGTGCATTTTACATTCAGTATAAAATTTTACCTGTAAGATTTCAGTTCTCCAGGAGTTACATCCTGATGCTCTCTCACAGAATGCTAGCTGTGCCATAAGTTGTGCACAGAAAACATAATTAAATACATGAAATCCTGAAGTCAGGCTTGGTAAAGGCAAGCATAGAACTTGCTTGCTTATAAGGAATTACTTCCCAGAGGAAGTGTCTGCAGCTGAGCCTTAACATGTACTTACAGGAACACATCATTCATGTCTGGGAAGAAACCGGTGCGGACTTTCACAACTGTCTGATCCAGCTGTACTGTGAGAAAGTGCAGGGCTTAATGAAAGAGTACCTCAGTTCTTTCCCTGCAGGTATGTTTAGCCTTTTCTGGTTGGAGGACCAGGGGTATGGGACAGCACAGGGAAGCCTTCATACTGCCTGTTGTTGTAAACCTTCCCTGTTGACATCCGGCATAGGTACCTGAGTGATGGAGGGAACTGGAAAACAGAAGTTGTGGGTTTGTGGGGCAGTCTAGTTTATTGCCTCTCAAGAGATCTTAAGGGATCAAGCAGCACTTTGTTCATAATTAAGTGGCATGGCAGCTACTGCTCCCTGAGTTCTGAATAGTAAGGGTAGGGAAGGGTTTTGAATAACTTGAGTATTGCTTTAATCAGCCACATGATGTGTTTTTAGGAGCTGAAGTTAATTTGGCAGGTGCACCAACCATGTAACAGTTCTATCACCATTCAGTTCCTCTTCATAATGATTTGTTTATCTTCTTCTATGTACCAGTGTAGTGAAGTAGTTGTAATAATTTAGCTCATGTTGTTTTCTTTCATACAGAGAGAGCTCCAGTGCCTGCTGGGGAGGAAGGAGGAGACTTGGGGGATTACCGGAAAAAGCTGCTGCTTTTTCTGGAGAAGTCTAGCTGGTATGAACCTAGTCGACTTATTAGTGACTTCCCCTTTGATGGTGAGTTCTGCTTCCATAGGGTAATTAAACCCTAGCTTATTGCATTATAGAATCATGGTAACTAGAAATATAGAAGATGACTCTATCCATAGTTGCAGGCTACTAGTGTGTATACTAACTGTTTTTGCTGGCACAGCTGGGTTTACCAGTTTCTGTAGGATTCATGTAACTGTTGACCTAAGACCTTGTGGCATCTCCCAGCTATTTAGCCTAACTTTTTGATGAGCCTGAATAACCCAATAGATCTGAAGGTTGTTGTTTCTTAAGGCTACTTAAGAATTCGTAAAAGATTTCTGAGACTAGTGTGAAATGTAGACTTAGTGTAACTTAAACTGTAGCCTGAGCACAGATCAATGATTCCTTCTGTTAGTCTGGTCACTAATTTTGTCATTTCTCTGTGTAGCTATTGATTTAATCCTTCATGCTATCACTAGGTCTCCTAGAAGAACGTGCTCTGCTCTTGGGTCGAATGGGGAAGCATGAGCAAGCTCTGTTTATTTATGTTCATATTTTGAAGGACACCAACATGGCTGAAAAGTAAGGATTTCCTTATTTTATTTTATATTTTTGCATTTTTGCAAGATTTATTTTGCTGGCTGCTTTATGGATGGGATCTGTAGTGAAATGTTGCTGTATGTGGAGCATGAACACTGTAAGTCTTCAGGATCTTCTGGATTTTCACATCTTACTGACCTTAAAGCTGTTCTGGGTGTCTGTTTATTACAGATGCTGCTGCTGTCCCCTTGAGGTTTGCCTTTTCATGTTCTTCTGTCATTGTGCTTTAGAGCAATCTGACCATCATCAATGAGTTACTACTTTCCACCTGTCCTTAGTCTGTGATCTTGTGTGGCTTTTTGCTTCCTTTATGTTTGGAGAGACATTCACTAGCCCACATGCCAGGTTAGGCTCCTTAAATTAGCAGAATTCTCTTTAGTACAGATACAGCCATTTTCTACATGTTTCATGCCAGGGAACCTCCTGAATGAATCAGAAGTACTCAGATAAAAACAGAATTACTCAGCACTAGCACATATATCTGAACACTGGGACCTGTTCAACAGAGTTTCTTCCAAAGCTATTTTCAGCAAATGCTTGTTAGAGGGCATTCAGCCCTGGTGTGCAGTGTACACTAATGAACACCTTCTTTTTGTGATTCAGATACACCAATTACATATATCTACGTGTAGGGTTTTTATGCTGTGACGTGTTGATTTGAGATATCTTTTTCCCCTCTTTTTCTTACACTGCTGAATTAAATTTAGCTTCTGCATTAAGGATTTTTAAGTTGGTTGACAGTTGGAGACTTTCACAAAACTTTGCTTCCCCTCAGCATTGTAATGCAAAGTAAATGGTGTAATCCTGCTGTGCAGTGTGATGAATTGATCCAAATCAGATGTACAGTCACCAAACTTCAGAGCATTTAAATGTTAATTTCTGTAAACTGATTCTTTGGGTCCTAAAACTGGTTCTGTATTTGACTTGATTCTTTTATGTTGATTCTTCTAGCTACTGCCATAAACATTATGACAGAAACAAAGATGGCAACAAAGATGTAAGTAGCTTCTTGTTCAGTAAGGAAGTAGAAACCTATTCATACTTTGTTCAAGACTTCAAAGTTCTTGCTCTGTATAGATTTTTTCAGGGTTTGTGTAGTGAAAGGGAATTTATGTATAATCTTTTGGAATTTAGGAATTACTAGATGATTTTGGGGTGTTTTCTGTTGAGAATGTTACTGTATCACTGGGTTTGAGCCTATATTAAGAGCTATTTAAATGAACAGTTCAGAATTTTGGATGGCATGGGTACAACTTAGTACCACTGCTGGGTTCTCCCAGCACTGTCAGTTGTGGATACTTGCAGTGGTTTCAGAGCTTTCCTTCCGTGTGCTACAGGTGTATCTGTCCCTGCTCCGCATGTATCTCTCCCCACCCAGTGTTCATTGCCTGGGACCCATCAAGATGGAGGTGCTGGAGCCTCAAGCCAATCTGCAGGCTGCTCTCCAGGTTTTGGAACTGCATCACAGCAAACTGGATACCACCAAGGTAAGTCAGACCTGTAAGGACTCAGCTGGCAGGAGATCACAGAAGGTTCTGGAGTAGGCAAGTGAATGGATTGTGTCAATCTAAGTGTGTCAATTTCTATTCTATTTTGGTCTCTGTTCCTTTCTAACTTTTCCTAACTTTGTTCCAGGCAATAAACCTACTCCCAGCAAATACCCAGATCAGTGAGATCCGCATCTTCCTAGAGAAAGTCCTTGAAGAAAATGCTCAGAAGAAAAGATTTAATCAAGTGCTCAAGAATCTTCTCCATGCAGAATTTCTGAGGGTGAGCATCCACCACCTGTTATTTATTGGAATGGTGTTTTAAATTATGTTCAATGTTTAAATTTTCTGTTCCTTATAGGGGATGGGTGTCCTCTAGATGGTGCTGTAATGCACCTGAAATTAAATGGGAACTATGTAGCTTGAGTATCTTTTTTGCAGGAGATGGTGTGTACATTCATTTTAGTTTGGATGAGGTGTTTGTCTTTTCTCACTGTGCTGTGGTGTGCACTGCAGAATCAGTCTGGATTTCTTTCAAATGAAGTGAACCAAAGGAAACAGTTCAATAGTTCACCCTAACACCCCTTAAGTGTTTAGAATACCTTAGGCTGTGGACAAAGGTGAAAGTACAACCTTGCAATTCAAATAATGTGGGTGTTGGGTGTTCAATACTACCTGCTCTGCTCCACAGACCTGGTTCTTCTGTGCTGCACAACTTGGTAATGTAGATACAGCCACTGAAAATTCAATGTTGTGATAGTTTTTAGTTTCATCAGACCAAGGTGTGGCATTGCTTTTTGAGCAGCTTGGGTTTTTTATCCTTCTTTAGGTCCAGGAGGAGCGGATCTTGCATCAGCAAGTGAAGTGCATTATTACAGAGGAGAAGGTGTGCACTGTTTGTAAAAAGAAGATAGGTAACAGGTGAGAGAGCCACATAACCTAAATCAAATATTAATCTGGTACACTTAAACTAGGAATGTTGGAAAACTGAATGGATATATAGCCAGAGAGAGCAGCAGTATGAGGAAGCCATTTGAAGAGTGTTTGAATGACAAATTACATTCATTAGCTGGATGGTTAGTGATACCTCAAAACTTTGGTCAGTGAATTTGCTGCAAGAGTTTAATCTTCCTTTCAACAAAGGAGTATAAAATCCCTTTGGAAACTCCCAAGAGTTCTTGCTTCACAATTCTAGAATGCATAAAATTGTTCCTCATACTGAATTTTGAAAACTTTTTAAGAACACTGCCTTTCTAAGAACCTGCTTCTTAACTAGAATCGAGAAGGATGATATAAAGAATTTGAAACTAAGATACGTGTGTAGTTTTCTGGATCTGGTGACTTTATGGCTCCCTGGCTGATTTATGTTTTGTAGCCTGTATATGACAGCATGTTTAAAGGTAGAACTAATTTGCTTGATTATTTGGATGCCTGATTATTTGGTAACCCTGAGAACACCAGGGTTGTGGGTTCAATTGCTGTACTGGCTATTTACTTAAGAGCTGGACTCTCATCCTTGTGGGTCTCTTCCAACTCAGAATATTCTGTGAATCCATGAACTTTTCTTCTAGCATTCCTGATAGGTAATTTAGGGTTAATATAGAATGCAAATTTTATTTGCACTAGGTTTTTTTTTTCATCTTTCAATGGGAAGGAAGTGCTGCATGACTTAGTCATTATTTTCTTGTTGATGTGAGCCCTTCTGAGATAGTATTGACAATGACAGGGAAAGGTTCTTTTCCCAAATAATTTTAATAAACATCAGTCTAAATATTGTTATGCATATTAAATTTTTTGCTCTTAACATGCAGCATTGTAGCATCAGAATTGAAATTTGTATGTGCAATATTGTTTTGGTTGTCTAAAATTTTTCTAGTGCTCTTAAGTTCAACAAGATTTTGAAGGGCAAGCATGTCCCCTGGTCTTTCTTATCAGTGACTTCCAAGTAAAGTGTGCCTACAGAAATGAAAATAGATTTTAAAAACCTCCAAACAAACCTCTTACAAAGTTGATAGAATTTTTTTGTCTGTTTCCTCTTTAATATGTTCAGGCTATAGTGTAAAAAATTGTCACTATCATGTGTCTGATTCTAACCAATTTGGATGCTCTTGTTTGAATATGGAAACCTGTTTGTCTTGAGAGCTGATGTTCGTGTTTTGTTCTCTTTGCAGTGCATTTGCTCGATACCCCAATGCAATAGTGGTGCATTATTTCTGCTCCAAAGAAGTCAGCACACTGGACACCTGACCTTGTCATGGTCAATAATCCCAACATTCATATGAAATTCGGTACTGATGACTAAAGAAGTTGATGTGTCTGAGATTTTTGAGGCTTGTTGCTAGATTCTCTTACCCTGGGTAGAAGTCATTTGTATCTGTGGACTGACTGTTCCTACCCAGTAATATCGATTTACTAGAAAATTACTTTAACCATGTTGTTACAGTGCTGGCAACTACACTGAACCTCTCAGTCCTCAGATGAAGAATAGAAACTGATTTTTGTAGTGAGTTTTGTAATACACTCCAGCCTTGCAAATGAACTGTTAGACAACTGTTGGACGTTCACCACAAATCAAGTTTTACAATAAAATGTACTTTCTTAGGGTGAGATTGTTGTGATTTGGCCTTGTATGTAAATATTTATTAAAAAAAAGAAAACTCCCTGAAAGTCTTTGCAGCTATATCAGCATTGCATGGAGATCACCAGGTGTTTGTCATAGAGGAGGCTTCTGTGTCTGTTTCTGGACATAGGAAGTGTAACTTTTATCTCAGTGACAAATGTTATGTGCTGGCCAAAGGACTCTCTATTGATATTCAGTGTTTTTGCCTGACTTTCTGATAAATTTTTTCACAGGAGACAGTCAGACAAATGATAGATACCACTAAAGCTAGAATTGAATTGAGTGTTGTTTGCACTGACTGTGTTCATTCTTAGCGTGAGTGAAAGCTCAGAAACTTTTTGAAGAAGTTCACATCTGCACTCACAGGAAAAAGCAAAGAACACCCTGTAAAGCAATTTCTGGAAGGACTGAACTCTAGTTACTGCTCGAGCTTCTGGACTATGCTTGGGGCTTTTGTATATAAATTCTTTAGTTTCTGGTTCACTTTTCAACACTGAATGAAAATCCAGACTGTTTCAACATCTGTGTATTTTAAGTGCTCTAGAACTGCATTCTGCTCAGGCTGGTACTGTTCTTAAATTACTCTTGGGCCAGAAGTCTTAACACAAGAACTAGATTGTACCATACTCATTGTAGACTGTAATATTTTTGCCTAACTTATTTTTTCAGAAACATTAATCAGTAGCAGATTGGTATGAGGGACAAAATGTTTGTTGCAAAAAGAATCTATGAAGTGGTAATGAAAAGGCAGCAGTAGCAAATAACCCAACAGAGTGGCTGTTTGACTCCCAGCATCCTGGTCTAGCAATACTTATAAATAATCATTATTAAGTACTATGGAGCTTGACATGGAACTACCAGATATCACATCTTAATGAACAAGCTGATGAATAAATCTTGTCTGCCTAAGCTGTAGCTGAATCTCAGTTAACATCATGGGTTTACTTAAATCATGTGAGTGTTTTTTGGGAACAGATCTGCTGTAGGCTGACAAGAGTCCTACTTCACTTTCATTTGCTGGTGTTAATAGTTTTCATTGATAACTGTTTTTTCCTTTTTTGTATGTGTTTGTATTTATTGTTCATGCATTCTTCTGGATTTCTTGGTCCAGTGTTTTGCTACTTCTGACTTGGATGTCTTGGGCAGTATTGCTGCTGATGTCTTTCTGCAGAGGCTGGATAGAGGGAATCTGTGGTGTTCATGTTTTTAAACTTGTATTTCTTCTATTTGAAGAAGAGAGCCTAAAAATACTTACACTAGATTTGCACATTCTGTATAGATCTTTATATACTAGTTCAGGTATGGAGGGAAGATGATTTGGGAGAGTTGTGTTTACAGGTCCTAGAGAATGAAGAGAGGGTAATTAAAAAGACCCTGCTTTCTTTGTATACAGATATAACAATACTACTCTGATTTTTACCTATCTTACATTTAGTACTGGTAGTATGATTTTTATTTACCTTCATTTTCTGTTACCAGGATCTTCATTGTGCTCTTACTTACAAGACTAAAGTTGTGCCTCTGTTCATCTCCACTGCATACCTTTTACAGATATGTGGTTTGTGCTGTGCTTTTTTTGTTGGTTCATATAATGTGCTTTGGGTTTATTAACCATACAGCAGGTTTATCTAAAGCAATAGGTTGTAATAAATATCGTGAACCAGTGTGTGTTTCAGTCATTGTGCAGTTAAGCTTCTCTGGGCTGGTGTGGATTTTATTTTTTATTTGTATATTAGACCTTGTTTTCTCTTGGGAGTCAGCCCCCTGCAGTATCTCAGTATCCCTTTTGCTTTAGTATGTGTCAATCAAATGTGGCCATGTTGTCAACTGTCAGCGTAGGTTTTTAAATCTACAAGTTTATACATGCTTGTGAATATTCTCAAAATCCTACTAAAACCACTTTTGTATTATCTCTTTGAATAATGTTTTTGCAAGTCTTAACACCATTACACCATTAAATATGTACTTACTAGAGAACACTAAAATTACTGACAAATTTTTTTTTGAGTGGTGATATGCTGTTTTCTGCTGGGGAGGGATGTTGAGCTCTGTGTGACCAAATCAGGAAATGTTTAGATTCACAGGTTTGCAGTTGCTTGGACTGTAGGTCATAGAGTAGTCTGGTTTTGGAAATAGAATACAGATCCTCAGTTTTGCCATTCTATAGCCATGGGAAGTACCAGCACAGAGGAAGTTGTTTGTTCACAGAGTCACAGAATGGGTCAGGTTGGAAGGGACCACAGTGGTCATTTGGTGCAAGCTCCCTGCTCAGGCAGGGTCATCCCAGAGCACAGGGCACAGGATTGCATCCAGATGGTTCTTGAATATCTCCAGTGAGGGAGACTGACTGGCCTCTCTGGGCAGCCTGTTCCAGTNAATTAATAAAAGCATAAGCAGTGGCATTTCAAACACAAACAAGTCAGCACCAGGTGGTGAATTCTCAGAACGAAGAGTCAACACACAGGCAAAAAGCAAACATAATGCCATTGTGAAACAGCCAGCAGCTGCTGTAAAGCTCTCGTGTCCTACCAAAGGGTAGGGCAGACATGGGGCTGAAAAAGCTAATTTCTTTGCTACTCACCACTGCACTGGCAGTGAAGGACTGCAGCACCACTCCTGTAGAGAAAAGCTGAGAGAGCTGGGGCTCTTCAGACTGGGTAAGAGAAGGCTCCAGGGACACCCCATAGCAGTATTTAAAGTGGGCCTTTAAACAGGGAGAGTGACTTTTTACACTGGCAGACAGTGATAGGACAAGGGGGAACAGTTTTAGAGAGGGTAGACTTAGTTTAGATGTTAGGAAACAATTCTTTACTTAGAGGACGGTGAGGCACTGGAACAGGCTGCCTGGAACAGCTGTGGATGCCTCATCCCTGGAAGTGTTCTCAGGTTGGGACCCTGAGAACCTCATCTAGTGGGTGGCATCCTTGCCCATGGCAGGGGGCTTGAATCTAGAATATCTTTAGGGTTCTTTTCAACCCAAACCATTCTATGACTATAATATTAGGTTTCATTTATCTTCAAAAAGGTTGTAGAACCGTGTGATTTTTTTTTTCTTACATTTAATCTAATACAGTTTGACTATAAATTACAGGAAAATCGAGGTGGCCTCACAGTACAGTAGTATGGAGAAATCACATTTATTCTAGTTTATTACAGGCAGTGTATAAACCCTATATTTTATCTTGAGTGTCCAACTGCATAAAAATTAGGCTTACCTGCCTTCTGATGCTCTCTCTCCTCTTCCAGTGAAGTCTTACTCAGCACAGGGATCTCACATTTACAGAATTTCTCTTGAATTTCTCAAGAAAAGCTGAAAGCTCTTTAGAACAGATGGTGAAGACTTGTTTCATAGTCAACAACAGATCACTCATTAGCAATGTTTGTGTGCAGTTTTCACCATCTACAGATACTGTTGGCAGCAAACTTAATACACAAAGAAAAACTACTCTGTTTTGTTACTTCCCAGCAGGCTAAGAAAACAAGCAAGCAAAATGGCATCAAAAGATGAGGCAAAGAAAGCTTCCCACCTGGTAATCTTACTTCTGCTTAGATTAGCATGCCCACAGGGGTAAAGGTAGATGTATATCTACATTGCAGTTTGGTGGGCTTTTTTTGTCAGAAAGCATTAAATTACATCATCACCAACTGTATCATGTATTATTTAAAATGTGTGTAGCTATCACAAGGGACCCCTTCTGGTCCTATTAGCAGAACTAAGAGTAGAGCTGAGATGCAGTATATAACTAGAAGAGATGAAAATCTGAAAGGATGCAAAAATAGGATTTGATTTGGGTTTGTTGGGGATAGTTGTAGTTTTGTCCATAAACACCAATATACTTAGTTGCTCAATTTATTCATCAGTGACTTGGATGAAGGAGCAGATGCCTCCTCAGCAAGTTCACTGGTGACACAAAGCTGGGAGGAGTGGCTGATACCCCAGAGGGCTGTGCAGCCCTGCAGAGGCACCTCAGCAGCTGGAGAGATGGACAGGGAAGAACTGTCTGAAATCCAACAATGCAGGGTCCTGCACGT
>VZRX01023855.1:0-29703 GCA_013398075.1 Notiomystis cincta
TCAACACTCCCACCCAACTTGGATGTTGTTGATAAACTTACTAAGAGTGCACTGGATCTCTTCACTCAAATAATTGATAAAGTTATATATTCCAGTCTAAACCACCTGATTGGGTCAAACCATGACAGGAATTTGTCTTCCACGTGGTCCAGGAACCTTCTAGACTGTTACCCCCTCCTTTGTATTATCTTTCTAGAACCTGATAAGCTGAAGTCCCCCATAAGAACAAGGGCTAGTGATTGTGAGTCTCCTCCCAGCTGTTTATAAAATATTTTGTCTTTCTCTCCATCCTGGCTGGGTGTTCCATAACAGATCTCCACCAGGAGGCCTTGTTGGCCTTCCCCTGATCCTCACCCATAAGCACTCAATCCTACAGTCACATCATTAAGCTCTAGACAATCAAACCACTCCCCAACATATATGGCTAACCCACTGTCCCTTCTTCATTGCCTATTCCCTCTGAAGGATTTAGATCTCTATTAGAGCACCCCAGTTGTGCAAGTCTTCCCATTACTTTTTCATGATTTCAGCTGTGTGATAGTTTTCCTCCTGTTCCATGGCCCCTGCTTGTTGTCCATGCTCTGTACACTGGTGTAGCTGCACTTCTGTTGGGCTATTGATCCCAAAATCTTTTTGGCTTTAGAAGCCCTAATTCCTATGTCACCATTTTCAGGTGGTTCCATGGTTTCTAACAGATCAATAACCCTTGCATCTTTGCTGTTGCATGGATTTCCATCCCCTCTCTCTCTATTGAAACAGCAAGACTGAAGGACTTTACTAGCACACTGTCCTCTAACCTTAGCATGCCACCCTCAGGCCTACTCTGGGGAACCTGATATTTTCCCTTTTGCTGTTCAAATCTACTTTTAAACCTGTTTCAGTGAGCCCTACTAACTCCTGCACAAAGATCCTTTTCCCCTCTGAGACAGGTGTGCCCCTCTTGTTGTGATCAGGCCTGGCACCACATGGACTGATCTGGGATCAAAGCACCTAAAATTCTGTTGATTACACCAGGCTTGGACCCAGCTATTGATCTGCTGTGTCTCCCTGACTCTTCTTTTATCAATCTCTGAAAATGCAAGCATAGAGGAAAAACCACTTGTGCTTCTGGTCCCTCAATAAGTCATTCCAGGACCCTGAAGTCTCTTCTGATTGCCCTCAGACTTCTTGTTGCAACTTCATCACTTTCAACCAGAAGAATGGATAATAATCGGGGGACAGTACCAGAGTGGGAAGATTTCTTTCACGTCTTTAACCCAGGCCCCAGGCAGTCAGTAGTCTTCCCTAAGAAATGTATCCAGTTTGCATATCTGGGCTGTATTCCCAAAAGAAAACCTTACTGTTCCTTACTGTTCCTTCTTCCCATTTTACCGCAGTTTCACACTACCCATGTATTATAACCCAACACTGAATGAGTGAACACAGTCCCCTTCTTTCCAGTCTCAGCAGAGCTCTTTCAAAGGCTAAAGAATTTTGTCTGACACTTTTATTGTCCAGATGGTTTGTGACGTGTACAGATGTTATATTTGGTAATACACTGATTATCAAAACATGTGTTGTTACTCACTTGAGGGTTATGACTTGATGCATAGATCTATTACAAAGATTGATAGTCTTAATAAATGCTAATCTACCAATTCTGTAAGTGCACAGAGATTTTGTTGTTGTTGGGGTTTTTTAAAAGATGCTAGATGGCACTGCTAGTCCAGGCTTTATTTTGAACAGCTGGGTTTCATAAAGCTAATTGTGCAGTTTCGGAAAGGGTATGTAAAGTATTACTTAAACCTGACAGCTAGCGCATTCTGAGAAATACACACCATCATGCAAACAATAATGTTTTCACTGTAAGAGTATTCAGGTTGAGGTCTATAAACTCTAGTTAACTGCATTTAAACTTGTTTTACAAATATCCTTGTGTTTGCATTTTGTCTGCTGTATTTCTTCTTCACGTGACACCTCATTTTGTAGATGAGTTATGATAGCATGGAACTTGTTTCATGTTTTATATTTTTATTCAAAATGTTGGTTGTGGTACTTTGAATGCTTTTTTAAATTTAAGAATTAGAAATCCAGCAGTGAAAAAATAGACTTTTTTTTTTTACTGGAATAATTTCTTTCATAAATATTATGCTACCCAAGTTGAAAGTCATAAATTAATTATTTTGCAGTTCTGTGGAATATTTAAGGATCTATCTAACCATAGCGTTCTTAATTTTATTCATTTACTGTAACTTCTGTTTAGTCTTAGATAAACTTTGGTTTATCTTTCCTTTTATGTTAGGGATTTGATGCCATTATCTGCCAACAGGTGAGGGTTCCATTTTAGAAAAATGCATTTTACAACTAAAACATGAGTGTGGAGAACAAAAAAAAGCAATCTTCGCAGTAAAAGACTCCAGTAACATGCGAAGTCGCTCCTGCTGCATAAAGATTTGTGACTTGAAAAAGTTTATACAATGTTATTGACTATTCATTCTCTGTTTAGTTAGTATCGAATTCCCTTCTTTTGTTAATTGTGCAGTAGGCTTACAAAGAAACTGCAAATTCTCAGCCTTTTGGGCAGACAGTTGGATACCGTGTCTAAGCGTTCGGAGCAACCAAACGGAACCTGCACCGTCCTGACCACTGGCTGGGTCACTGGCTGGGGCTTAAAGACTCACCTGAGTAACTCGAGAAATCCCTTCAATCTCCCCTTTTGATTTGCCTTTCACACGCCAGTACTTTTTATTTCTTCTCATCTGTCTGCTATCATGTTAACAAGCAAAGGAGAATCTCAGCAGTTCATTGACAGCATAATAAAATGGGATTTAGATTTCAGTATTTGAAGAATGGCTTGCTTTTAGCGTTTTATGCTTTTGTCTTGTGCTTGTATTGCCCCAGTGATCAAAAAAGCTTCAGACCCCACAATGTACGTCATTGGCCCTATGAATTGTTCACCTGGGCTGTCCAGTCATAACTGGCAGAACATATAATGAATTTTATGCCAAATTTTGCTTATTTCTGTGTGAAACTGCATTATTAAATAATGACTATTCTGTGAGGCTTTTCTCAGGCAGTTATTTTGATCTAGATGAAGCTGAAGATGCAGATATAACTCAACACAGTTGAAGGGTAGCCCTCTCATAGAGGACCCCAGTTGTGCAATTCTTCTCACCACTTTTCATTATTGCAATATTTTTCCTTCTGCACAATGACTCCTGCTTCTTGTCCATGCAGTGTGCACTGGTGTAGCTGCATTCCTGTTGGGCTAATGATCCTGCCACCTTTTTGGGGGTAGAAGTCCTAATTCCCATGTCAGCATTTTCAGGTGGTTGCAAATAGCCGAAATTCATTCCAGTTGTAAATTAAGTGAACTGATGAGGTGAATTTGGCCATGTGTATCTGCATAGGAAAACTCATACTTCCTCTTGGAAATCCAATGCAAATGTAACCTAAGATTATTGCTTTGAAAATCTGTACTAGGTGATGCTCTCAGGTGAATATTGTGCTAAATATTTCATGACTGTTGAGAGATGTTGCTTGATAATGATGTGTTTAGTTCCTAGATGAAAATAAGCACTGCTTTGTAAAAGCAAGGCCAGAATGAACATTGGTAGAAGGTTATTTATTGTTGATGAGACAACTACAGTGCAACATAGTATTAATATACTTGCAAGCTACTCTAAAATGCTGCAATAATTTTTATTTTTATCAGGCTGAATTATTTCAAGTGATTCTTTTGCATATATATTTAAGTTAACTCTAATACATTTTACCTGAAAAAAAAGAGTAAGGAGAGAAGTATCAATCTGAAAGCCAAATGGTCTGGCATTTATGGAAAAACTCCATTTATATATTAAACTTCATATTTTACACAGAAGTGAGGTTCACCAAGTATGCTGGCTACAAATACTGTGATGTCTATCAGGATAAACAATTATGTGTATTAGTGTGTCAGCTGTTCCCAATTCTACATAATTTAGATGCTGTGAACAGGAGAGGTGAGCGTTATTTATCAATAATATATGTGTGGATTAGTTTCATGTGAGAGAAAGCTGAGTAAAGAAAACCACTGTACTGTGCTCTATCTATTATTAATCAGTGCAACAGAATAACATTTAAAATATCATAGAATGCAATAAGCATCAGTAACAATTTTAGACTTGTGACTCATTATGTACTGCTTGTGATTCTTGTTTAAATAATTGTGATGCTATGTCTAATAATCATGTAATGTAGGTTTTGATGCATTTGTGTTTTTAAAATAAATGTTTTTTCAGTTTGGTGTTCTTATTTTAATCTGTGTCAGCAAGGGAGAATGTCAAATTCTGGCCTCCACTCTTCAGAAATTCCTATAACATATTAAAGCACTTGCTGAGAATTTAATTGGCTTCCCATATAGATACAGGGTATCAACAGTAGACTTTCAGTGTGAGGTTAGGTCTAAAATTGGCAAAGGTGGACCACATATTAAGGAAGCTGCATTCTTCTTGTCAGACAAGTGCCTGGAAAATAATCCAGAATTAGTGTTGGTTCCATAGAGAAAAAACTCAAGATGGAATCCAAACCAGTTAGTAAGGGTCACCCTAGTCTGGGTGGAAGGAAATGAATAAAGCGTTGTTGACTTAGTACCTTTTTTGTTCTGCTCTTCAATGTTTTATGTATTTTTGTCAGGATTTCAGAAAGGATCTCAATTTGAAAAGCTTGAGGAGTGCCAGGTGGGTGGGACACTCAAGCGTGGCCACCTCATGAGAACTGGGGATGTGGGCTTGTGAGAGGCAAGTTTTCTGCAGAAAAGAAAGGCTGCATTTCCTCGGTTCTGGAATCTGCTCAGGAGACTGAGGATTTTCACACCAAGCTGTAAAAAGCCTTGCTGCTTCTTGCTGTCTTCATCCAATGCAATAAATTTCTAGTTTTGGTTTGTTTGTTCAGTGGAAAAGCTTCATTAAGGGGGTCTGAAACCATCAATTCCTTATCTGACACGACCATCAGACTAGCCAATACCTGGAGGAATTTGGCACAGGTAGAAAACTATTTTTTCCTAATCTGCATGTGTGCTCTGACCTCTCAGTGTAAAAGGGAAGGCAGCTATACCAGACATCTTTTAAATGAAAGGGCATTTACTTCCACTGGTGTTCAGCAGGCATGCTCACAGAACGAATGCTTGCTAAGACAAATAAGAAGAGTGACCCCAAATCTAGAGTTCTTTTACCTTTCTCTAAGTGTCAGTGTCTGAGGCAAGTGTCACAAAAGAGTGAGTAGAATCTATACAATAGTTCTGAGCAAACCTTGGGAGAAGGTCAGTTTTGACTGAACTCTTTTACCTCTAGTGATATGATCTCCCTTGACCATAGGAATATTTCTACTGGCAATGTCAGAATGGGGCACCTGTACTGCAGACCCCCTACAGCTAAGTGGAAGGTCTTGGCTCCAGTCTCTATCTGGCCATGGGAAAGTGGTAAGTTAAGAAAGGATCAATATATAACACTTAAGAAAGAACCTATTTATTCTTTATAAAGAAGCTATCTATGTATTATATTTCATGGATAGACAATTAAGTAAATAATGTATTATTTTAGATAGATATTCATAATAATAGAGGTGCTGCAAAATTTAGGGAGGTGTTGAATAAAGATTTTCAGGGCTATTATTTCGGAATTAAATGCCTAAATTGTTCTCAAACTAACATTAGGCACCTAAAGCCTATTTTTAACACTATATAGCTATCCTATTTATTTCAAGATTTAAATCTAATGCTAAAGGCCTGATCTTCCTGGCCTGGAGACGGACTTTTGCCATTACATTCAACAGAAGCAAAATTGGCTTTCATTTCTGTGCACACATAGTAAATCTGAGGTATCAACAAGCCCTTCCTGACACTACAGTACTTTTTAAAAAACTGTTTCATTTTTAACCAAGTTAATTAGTTTCCAAGTGAGTAGGATGCTTTTATACCCTCTTAATATTCTCTTTGCAGTGTGTTGGTTGCCTGGGGTTGAAGTGTTTTTAATTAACTATATGCGATAATGAAAACCATGAGAACGACCTTATGCAGAAGTTCTCTCTTTGTGATGTTACATATAAAACAGCGGAAGTCTTAACAATATTTAACACACAGCTTTTTCTTTCCTCCTGCTCCTTCCTCAACACCCTCCAAGCTAATTATGGAAGTGTTAGGAAAGGTTGTATACCCAGGATTTCAGTGTTTTGTAAAGTGTATCCAAAGAGGATTTGACTGTTTTGCTGGTCAGAAGAGACAGCACAGTCTGATAAGAGATGAAGCAACTGCAGTGAGAGCTGCTTTGTCCTAGGGTGTGATCATGCATGACAGTCAAGCACATGTATGCTTAGGGCTTTTACTGAAACAAGTGGGATGCCCTGCTCCACTTGCACATTTGTGATTTATTCAGCTAGCTCTTGTTGACTGTTGGACCTCTCCTACATCCTGAAGCCGGTGAGATGGATTATAACTAGACTGTTGGGACTAAATGAGATGGCCAAATGCTGGGGGTTGAGCAAGCAGTACTGACTGCCTGCTCTGGAGCCTCATTTCTTGTGTTAATTCCATTGCAAAAATACATTTGGATATGGATGATTCTCACGTTAAAACATGCATCGCAGGGTGCCTTCCCTGGTAAAGATATGAAAGGATCTGATTCTGCTCCCAGGGAAATGGGCAGAAGTTTTGCAATTTCCTTCAATTAGGGAAGGACTGAAATCCTTGAAAAAAGGACACAACCTTAATAGTAAGGCATATTTTTCTCTCCCACATGAATTTAAATTTCTATTAAGTAGGTGAATTATAGCCTTTGCAAATATTTTAAGGCTATTAAGTTTGCATGAAACTGAAAATCTCAGCCTCTTTCTGTGTGTCACAAGTGGGCAGAATTCTGTAGACTCTTGGGGCTGATGGCAATCTCCCAGCCTGCTCTGTTGTGAGTTCTGAACTCTTGACAGAAATTATTCAAGCTTACTTTGGCGGTGCAGGGGATGGCCAAAATTCCCTACAATAACACAGAAAGGCTTAAAGAATTAGATGCCTAAAAATAATTGTGGCTCTGCTGTTGAAATATATTCAAGAGTATTAAGCTCGCTGGATATTGTTATACATTGTGTCAAGGGGACACGACACAATGTGGTTTTCTACCCATGAGAATTATGCTGCAGACTATCACTGGGGCAGGAACTCGAACCACTGTATTACTATTTGGCAAATGCTACGGAGCGAGACGTGGGCGTATGTTGTACGTCCTTGTCATTTAATTTTTTTCAGGAGCAGAGCTGTGCTCAAAATGGAGAAGAGGAATCAAGTAAAATTGAGAATTCATCACTTCTCTATTATGCTAAAAAAAAATCTTCAAACTGAAGGAAGTCTAGATCGAAACAAAACCTGTTGTAGATCATCAATTTGAGAGCATTGCAAACTGAAGCTGAATGTACTCTAAGCATAAACTATTTTGAAGTGAAAATAATTCTACAGCAATTGAAACTAGTGTGTGTACTCCTTCCAGGAAGGACCATGGTATTAGGGCTTTCTAAAATATTATTGTATCAGGCTAAGAATTTCTATTAGTTTGTTGGCTTGTTAGAGTTAGAGAAACACTTTTGTTAATATATATTTGTTAATTAATTTCCCATCATTTGGCAAATGGGTAAACATTTAAGTGCAGGACTGTTTGTAATCACCCTTCCTGTAGACAAAAGTCAAGAAGGTATTAAATAAAGCTGGAACAGCCACTGTCAACACCAACAGAAGGGTAGTGGATAGTACAGTGATTATGTACAACTGGTTCCATCCTATTAAAAGAAAATAAAAGAAAAGGCCTCTCCCTGTCTCATTAAAAACCTTCCTCTGAAACCACATAGTTATCTGTTCCTTCACAGATGCTCTACTACAAAAGTGCCCAATTACAGGGATCAAAAACTCTCCATACATTCAGATTAGTGTTTCTCTGAAGTAAACACCACCTAAATGTTCAAAGTAAGAGCAGTGGCTTTGAAAAGGTGTTTGGGATAACTGTAATATTAGTTTTTACCGCAGCAGTGTCCTGATGGCAAACAGACACATCACAGCATGTCACCTTTTGGCAGATAGCTTCTGGGACATAATTTGCATCTCTACTGACTATGCTTGAGATTCCAGAGTATAAATCTTTGTAGAATTTCTCCAGTTCTGTCCAAAGAACGTTGCTATGAGAATTAATGAGAAATTCAGTAATAATTTTTACCATTGGAAGTAGGAGATCATGCCAAGTATGACTCAAAGCCAATTTTCAATTTGTATTTAAATATTAGTAGCCTGATAGAGCTTAAAATCTCTTGTTGCTTTAAAAATCAAAAGTAACACTGTCAGATGTGAGAAGTATGAGTCAACTTTCTACTGGCTAATTGTAAATGGCAAACCCCATATTCTAAGAACATTTGTGACTAATTTAATGTTACTTATTTGCTTAATTAGATGACCTTTAAATCCAAGCCCAAATTATTTTATAAATATTTAGCTTTCCAATAAAGCTATATCCAGATATCAGTCATTTGATAGGAACCATCTGCAACATTTGAACTTTCTGCATGTTAAAATTCTTTTTTTAATATTTTGGTTTTATTCTGAAGGCAAGTTGTTTTTTTACCAATGCTGACAACACGGCAACAAAATTAGGTCCCTCCTCTATGGCATGATACAGGCACTCAACTGAGACTAAAGTCAAGGCCAAGCATGGGTAGCAACTCTGAACCAGACAATTCCCAAAATTTCCTGTATGTTATGCACATTTTGGAAATGGGAGAGCTGTAGAAGGGAGACAAAAAAATCACACACACAATATACTGACTTAGAGATAATGGTTCCTCCCGACCTCAAGGTTTTTACAGTTAAATCTCCGTAGTACAGAAAAATCTCTGTATTACTTTGAAACTTGATGACTAATCCTTCCTATAAGGATATTAAACCAACTCATGCCTAAGAGGGTACTAGTGATAATAATTTTCTATCTGCTAATAAGCAAAGAAACATTTTGCTGGAAGCCACTGGTCTAACACAGTAACAAATATGTCTTTCAGTCTCTTATGACTTCTGTTAATTTTATCTTTTGTGCCTTCTACTGATATTCCCTTTAACTATAGCAATGCCATCTGAATTTAAAAGATAAGCTATTAACCGAACTATTTCTTGCTGTTTCACCAGCTCAAGTCAGATTTAATAAACCAAAATATCTCATTACATGAGATGAAAGGTATGTATTTCCTGACAACAATAAATACAGTTCAAAAGGGCTTTTGTGTTTTCTTTGATGGAGTTTGTATGTGTTGCTGTTAAGTTTTAAGATAAACATCTGCAGAGTTTTCTTGATGGTGTGATGTCAGGTGCACAGAGCAGGACTTGATTCTGCTAAAAGAAATACCATCAGTGAAAGGTGCTTACCCACAAGATATGATTTTCAGAATCAGACCATCTCTATTTTTTGACTAGTGAATGTAAATTATTTAGTTTGTGGCACGCAGTCACTTCCTATACAACTCATGTATAAATGATATTTTACACTAAGCAAACTATTGCCCTTAATGCAATTCCTCATGTTAGAAATGGAAACATTTTATGTAAAGACAAAGGTAAAAAAGCTAAACAGGCAGTTGCTTTTGTTCCATCAGATACTTTTGTTGTATTTTTCAGTTATGATACTGATATTTTGTACAAATACCAAGACACTTCATTGAAAATTGAGGTAATATCATGTTAATTCATTAAATACTTATTTTTATTTTAATACAACCCCCCACACTTTCATGAAGCATGTTTGGGGCTTAATTAATCCTCGTATTTCTTTTTGCTGTATTTCCTCTATCTTGATTTTTCACAGAAACCCTTACACACCCTCACAGTCTCCTTATACATATGTTTATCTTCTCCAGGTTGTGTTACTTGTAAATAGCTTCTAATTCTCTGGTCATAATGAGCATATCTATTTAAATAGTTGTTGAGTCTGGAGTACCTTTATAGCATTCTCTCTAAGACTTATCTGCTTGGCAGAGGCTTAAAAATTCTAATTAATGCAAAAATAAGGCAGTAATTTCTCAGTTTTCCCCTTACCCTGGATACTTGAGCAGGCAGGGGCACATTGTGAGGGTGAAATGCTCCAGCATGCTCACCCTGCAGGGCAGAGCATATGAAGATCACAGCTGTCACTGCCTCTTGGATCTGGATCTTATTAGTGTCACCATTAGTGTCAGTGAATCCCCTGTAATTATGGGCTGGGCTTTTCCTTCCAGGTTAACAGGCCAGAATGAACTGAGGCTCACCAAACTTTCTGCAGCTAAGCAAACTCAGCATCACTCTAAAGTTTTCTGCAGAGCCTGAGAGAACAACAACAACAAACTGGACAGTTGTTAGTACAACAACCCCATGGAGCTATTTGATGTCTGCCAATTGACTGGAGAGTGAATGTGAATCTCCTGGGGGCTTCCCCTCCTCCTGCCCATCACCTATCCCTCTAAAAGGGAGGCAGAGCAGCTCAGGCTGCAGTCCTAGGGAGGGGAGGATGGGGTGGGTTTTCTGCTCTCTCAGACAGAGCAAGCTCTGCCTTTGCTGCCTGTCCCATTCTTGTTATCCTTCATAAGAGATGGTCAAACTGGAGGCCAGGGAAGAGGGATGAAAATGCCTTTATGCAGGAACAGAATATATAAGAAAGCACCCAGCCTTGAAAACAGGAATATGGGGATGTGGAAAAAGGACAAAACAAAATCACTCTGACCTCACCCCTTCGCCACAGTTTCCCGATTTTGTTTCTTTGTTTCATTTGGTGCTTAATAAAGAGGCAGCTCGTTTTTATGAAATGTGCTCACGATAAATCTGACACCTTTCTTTTGTGGTGTATTATGTTTCCTATAAGACAATGTAAACCTGTGAATGCAGCTTAAACAGATATCCCCTATTATAATAAACTGAACCTGAATTGCTTGGGAAAATACAGCTTTAATATGTACAAATGTCCACAACTTTCCTGCCATGAAAACTAGTTGTCTGTTTTTAGAGAGTCTTTTCAATGACATGCAGTAGTTAAGAACATCATTGTTAATAAGACTAATCATATTGCATGCTTAATGCCATTTTTTTCAGATTGTCATCAAATTGCTAGTAAGAATGGATGGCAAGAAATAAATGTAAAATAGACTCTCTTTTATTAGAGGTCCTGAGTGCTGTTGTTTTTAAAAGCATTGGACTATAGTTAACAAGTAAAGCTAAATACAAGAGATTAGCAACCCCAGTTTATTCTGGGCTGACATGAGAAACACATGGATGGAAGTCTCATCTGAAAGTTACACTACATTAAGCAAGAGCAACACCAAGACACTGAAAGAAATTTCCCATGAAAAGGGATGAAATCTTTCTCCCTCTCATTGCTGCTTTATATTTTTTGGAAAGCAGATCTGCTTGCCTTTATAACTCTGTTTATCTGTGAAATGGATAATAAGAGACAGTTGGATGCCACAGTTTAGTTATGTCAAGACATGTAATTTCTTTCAGATGAAACTAATGTACACAGATAAAAAATGTAAAAGTGTGTGACTATGGTCCAAGTTTCTGACTTTCAGTCCCCTAAAGAAATAGGTATCCTGTCTCAGTGAATTCTTATTCTTAGATCCTTGTACAGCAGTGATACCTGCAAAGAAAGGGGAAGAAGGTAGGTGTGAATGATATCCTGAAAAGAAAGAATCATCCATACATTTTTGAACCAATCAGCATATTAGGGAGTAGGGCAGCATGAGGCTGAATTACCTATGGCACAGAGCAAGGATTTTAAATTTTTTCTCACTAAACAATTCTTCATAGAGATCTGGAGCCTTTCTTCTAAAGGACCCATGGGGCTTTTCCAAATGAATCCTCTATTGAACATTTCTGAATATTTGATTAAATTTAATGTTATCCTGCTTTGAAAGCAAAAGCATCTTCAAAATATACATGAAGATATCCTGTATCCTCTCTAACAGCAGCAGTACAAGAAGCTTGATGTATGAACTGAACCAAAATGGAGTGCTTAAAACTACTTTGGGACTAAGGTGTAGTTATGTCCTGGATTTCCTAAAGAATGGGTTAATGCCACAATTTTGTCAAACAGCACAATGGTATTTGGTGATGAAGAGTTATTTTACTAGGAAAAGAATCTGTTCACAGAATAGTGCCACCTAGCACCATATTAGGACATCAATTTGTATGGCTGAAAGAAAGAATGTGACCTATTCATCAGCCCTACTTGCCGCAGAATCCTGGGTTGGAAGTCTTCCACCCAAATTTGGCTAGACTTTGCTTTCACGTCCTTGTAAAATGTCAAGTCAATCTAAGATGGGGGTGGTTTGTAAGTGTCTTTTAATTTCTCCCAGAAAACCTCTCTATTTGAAGTCTGATTTAGCAAAAAGGTGGTCAAGGGGAAAAAAAAAATAAGTCTGGCAGTTGTAATGCAAAAGCCTGTTCAAGGTTTCAGTGGTGGGTTTTGTGGGATGTAGTATTTTGGTAAAGACTGGTTTTTTGAGACAGAAATTCTCTATGAAAATTAAACAAGGTTTGGAAATCTCAGTTAAGTTCTGATTTGATATCCCTGAAATCAACTTCAGATATTTCAGTATTTTAGTTTTACTTAGTTAATTTATGATGTTGTTGACTTATAAGTGCTCTTGGCCTGTTCTGGATCATGAACTTGGAAGCCTTTTAGCCACTAAGTAAAAATTTTCTGCTGGAACTGAAAGCTGCTTTCCTAGGGGGGCTTACTGGAATTGCAAGCCAGTTTACTACAGTTTTCCAGACATCACATCTGAAAAAAGTGAGAGAGGAAAAAAATTAAAAGGTCGTAAAGCATGCTTTTAAAAGAACTATGTTGCACATCTTTTTATTTGAAAAGTCTTGGTTTTGGCTTATAGGAGATATTCTTTCTACCTGTTGGAGGGAAAGGGTAAGAAAAAACTGTATCTGCTGCCTACCAGAAGGTAAATTTAAAATGTTTTCTCAGCAGCAGTTTAAAAATTTTTCTGAAAAGTCTAATTCTGATGTCACTGTAACCAGATGAAGTAAGTTTATGTAGATGTAACATTGCATGCTGTTGATTGAGTGGAATCTTTGAAAGATGTATAAATGAATTGTGAGATGTGAACCTTTGTCATCTAGGATAGTATGGAAAACACTAATTAGACTTAAAAATCCCAGATCAAAAGCCTGAGTAGGAGTAAGTCAAGATTTTCAAAACCAGGTTAATGAATTTAGACTTTTAACTTGCTTTTAAGAGAGTTCCTGATAAATTCTCAGTCTCCATTTGAGTTTGCCATAATTGCTTTTCAGTCTAGCTACATGACCCAAGTGTTTCTTCTGCTCAGTTCACAGTGGCAGGGCCTGCTTGGGTTTGCCTCAGTTTGCTGGCCTTGGTCTGCAGAGTTGGGTGGTATGGAATCCACACAGCTGCAAAACAAACTCTGCTATAGTCTCTCATTTGAACAGATCACAGAATGTTGGAAGGAAGAATTAAACTGATGATAAAAACTGCTAAGGGAGTGAAGGAGAAGGCTGTCAGGAACAAATTATCGTTCTCATTTTCTATGTGAGAAGAGAACAAGTACTACTGCTGATTATTCCTTTGGCTGTTCTGTGGTCCTGGGGTATTATCCTTCTGATTTCTTTTAGGAAAGTGTCTTTGGTGACAGTACAGTTTGAAAGAGTACAAATGAAATGAACAAAGAGCAGAACAAAAGTTGTTCTTGTGAAATACCAGAAAAATTAGAAGACTTGCTTTTTTCTCTGTTATATATTCAACTTGTTGGACACCAGTTCCTTACATGTACACACATTCAAAATGAGGAATTTTTCACCAGGTCACGTTTTTGTGCCTTTTCCCCCTTTTCCTGTGGAAACCTTTCTCTTTTTTCTTACTGCCTCAAGACAGAAAAGGTAAATAAGAAGATCAGCAGTAAGGGGATGTTGATGCTAAATGGACTTGGTACCCTCAAAAAGAGGTGGCATGAGTTGCTGAATCTCATGATTTTGGCAGCCGTTTTATGGACCATCTAGATTTTAAATTTTTTTAATTGTTACCACTTGTGTACTTACTTGTGCTAAATAAAGATGCATGTAGTTCTAAAGAAAGCTAATAAACTTCTCTTATTCTTACTAATTCTGGAAGCTAAAGTCTAAATATGAAAATATGAATGGCTTGCAAGTACATGTATTATAAATTCTAGTCCCATTTATCACTGCCTTCTATAAATTTTCCTTTGGAAAGACCCTTCACATCTTTAAAAGTAAAACATTACACCGGCCAGGTGTTAATAACCACACTAAGACAAATTTGGCTTGTAGTTCTACCAGCATAAATACAAAGTTATGGAGCTGCCTTTCAGTAGGCCCTGGGGAGGAACAATGTGCATCCCCTGAGACTTCAGAATTATTCAAATTGATGCTGTTGTTCTTGAAACATTAAAGTGAATGATGAAAATGAGGACGCGAGTGCTGGCCAGGGGTTAGCAAGAGGCAAGCAGTGTGCAGCCATGTCCATGCAGCTATGCTGCTTCTCCTCCTTTGCTCATGACCTGCAACGCCCTAAACACTCTGGTCCTGGATCTTTGTGGAAAAGCAGTTACAAGCTGTGCCAAACTCTGTGATGCTTTTGTGCTCTGAATACATGTCCTCCAGGGTCTAGGATGAAACCACCGCATTCATTTGCACTTGAGTAAAAACTACATTGTTTTTGCAGTCATTTGGCATCGTGTTCAAAAAATATAAGGTCAAATTCAGCTCTAGTGTTGCAACTCAAATGATTTAAATGGCATTTTGCCCACCTACATCAGAGCTGGATTTGGCCCATCATCTGGATCTACTTAGTGAATACTGTGCTAAATGTTCAATGCCTTGCACAGGGTTTTAGTTATGTGCTTACCATTGAATTAAATGGGAATTGTATTCTTAGGATCTTATCCAAATTATGAGACTGTAGGATTGTGAAGGGAACTTATTTTTGTTAAAGTTTGTGCAGCACCAAACACACTAGAACTTAAATAACTTTTTAAAATGCATGTATTTTAAAACTTTGCCTAGATTTATTAGTTTGTGGATATCTGCAGTTTTGATGATCAAGGCAGCAGCACAGTAAGTCAGAAGTCTTTGGAAATTGATTCGTTACTTGTCACCATGTGTTGAGCCAAAAGTGATCAAGTAGTTTTGGTCATATTTGGTTTTCATACAAAATTAAGTTTTCAAATCCATTTCATTTTTCAAGAAAAAACTTCCTAAAAATCCCTTAGGACCTTGCAAATGTTTTTATTTTTGATGCTCAAAATGTCTTCCTTTGACAGAGCACACTCTTATTGGCTCTAACTCACCTAAACCAAGTGGTTGATGTGCATTCCTCCAAGGTCTTTATAAAAACAGTACACTGATGAAGTCTTGGAATGAGAATTTTTTCCCCATTTCTAAGAATCTGGTTACTCTAAGCATGAAAGCTTTCTAGAAGAGAAATTAGCAGAAATCTTTGTTTTAGAGAAAGGAATCTAAATTTTGTATTGTCCTTCCACTCTTGGCTGATATTGTTTCAGATCTCATTAAATTAAATAAAAGCAATGATGTGAAATTGCCTAGCCAAGGCACTTAGCTTTAGATTTATCTAGTGGTTGCTTTCATGTAGATGTAATTTGTCTGTCCTGTCTAGTTCTAAATTCATCAATGGTGTCCAAATATCTTATAATTTGGGATACTGTTTCATGACCTTGAAGCCTTTTATAAGCTGTAAGTATATGTGAAATATTTGTGCTGACCCTTTCTTTGCTGTGTCTGGAAGGTCAGTTCCTTACAGGCTATGTGAGGAATAAAGGAAAACGTGGAGTGAGGTAGGAAAGACACAGTGAACATCTCAGAGGTCAATTCTGCAGCATTTACACATACAGAATACTGATTAATTATGGCAAAATGATCCTCTAAACTCAGTGGTTCCACATGTGGAAAAGGCCATCTCTACAGGAGACTTCTAAAAGCAAATTAAATGCAGTAAAAGTGCAAGTACACAGGATGAGTGTTGACTTGAGGCAGTGAGGGCACTATTAGTGCACTAAAGTGGCAGTGAAATCTTTGCTCTGTGCAGGAGAGCTGTTCTCCTGAGCGCTGAGAATACCAAAGCTGGCCAAGATGCAGCCAGACAGAACACAGACCCAGGATCCTGGGATCATTGGAGCCTATTCTGCAAAGGTAATCACAGAACACTCCACAGAGCTGTGGAGTCAAAAACCTAGAGGATGTTTTGCAAGCCAAAAAGGCAGGAAGCAGCAATTGTAGCTAATTGAAAACTTTGATTTGATCTGGTGCAGTACTAGGACAGGCCACAATATGTTATTGACTCAAATTCAGCCTGTAGTGTTTTATGGTGTATCACCTAAAAACAAAAGAAGTTAAATAATGAGCTGATTAGACATCCTTTACAGGAATAATTTTTAAAAGTATGACCAGAACTGGAGGATGTGTTAATTCTGATCCCACAGGTAGCTTAAGAGAGTTCGTAGCTTTCTCTTGTAGCAGATGATGTGAAACATTGGGAGCAAAATATATGAAATACATGGTTCTGACTCTAATTAAAAACTCATTGTGGAATGCTGTGGATTCTCCAGAGAGCAGTAAGTGATATATGTTAAGTCTTTGGAAATTGAAGATGTTCTAAGTACTTAAATTATTTCAACTCTTTGGAATTATATGGAATAGGGTATAGCTATTGGTAGGAACGGGAAACATTCTAAAGATATACAAATGAGTGCTTTCAATTTAGAGTTCACTCCTTAACACACAGGAAGATGAAGCAAGTTTTAAGTAATGTCATCTGTGCTACTGCACCTCCAATCCCAGAACTGAGTCTTAAAAAGGACGCAGAAACCTCTTCAAGAGGGGAAGAAATTCATCGTTTTGAGAGAAAAGACTTTTGTACAGTCTGGATGCCTGGGCAATGCCATTGTAGTACCAACTAATTGAGTGACTTTTGACAGAGGAACAGCAAAAAGGATTTGAATTGGTGAAGAAAGGATTTTTATGAACTAGATTGTATTTAAAATTCCAAGTTGATCCTAGTCACTTGCGGCTTCTGTATGGGAAATTACTTTTATGCAATGCTGAAAGTTGCTGTGGGATTTGCACTTGAATAAATTGAGCTTGATTGGTGTGGAGTTTGGAGGCTGCAAATTAAATGCTTAAAGTCTTGGTGAAGACTGTAAATGCTAGAACATAAAAATAACAATTTTTTACATTTCTAGTGTTCTATATTTACTGCTTTTTACCGAGCTCATTTTTGTACTTCTGCTTTTTTTGCTAATGTAAAAAGCACTGGGAATGATCAGAGTCCTCTCTAGGTAGCTGTTATTGCAGTGTTGTTACATATCTTTCTGCAGCTCAGTATTCCTGAATATAAGGCAGTTCTGAGCTGCAGTTAAAGACAGTAGAAGCCCAAAAGAAATGAAAATAATTATGTTCCCAACCAGGGAGCGGAAAATGCTTGGCTCTTGATTAGAAAAAGTAGCCAGAAAAAGAGTTCCAAACTTAGACCCTTTTGGAGAGAGCCTAGCCCAGTAATTAAGAAACTAAACACTTTATTCTTGTTGATTCTAAAAGAAAGAGCTCATTTCTTTGTTGAGGACCTGGTGCAGAAATTTAAGAAACATCCCAGAGGGATGAGAGGGAATTTGGAATTATCCCAGCAACTTTTTTTGCCTAAGAGAAGATGGCTTGTGGAGGAGAAATTGCTCAGAACTTGAGATTTCCTTGCAGCTGATAGATCTGGCTAAAAGTTGCTGATAATTTCAAACAAAGAGCAAACAATGCTCTCTGGCAGAGATTGTAGCACAAAACTAACAAAACCTAGTCAGGAGACATGCTATTTGGATTTCAGGAGTTTGGAAAAAAGATAAAACTTCTGTAGATAATTTTCTTTAAATTAAAGGAAAGGGTGGTAGAAAATGGGCTGTAATCAGAAGTCTGGGTAAAAAAATCTACCAGTTCTTACACCATTGTCTTTCTTACATATTTTTTCTTTTCAAATTGGGAAGAAGAAATCTTCTTGTGCTAGTTGGAGTCTTTATTTCCAGTGTCCTAATGAATAATTTGATTTCAATAAGCAAGCACTGTAACATGGAGGTGTAACAGTAAGGCAGATGGAGGGTTCAGGTGTGATTTTCACAGTCACAGAACATTCTGAGTTGGACAGGACTCACAGGGATCATCGATTCCAACACATGAGGGAATGGCCCATACAGGGCTCAAACACATGACCTTGGTGTTATTAGCACCATGTTCTAAACAACAAAGCTAACCTCAGGGTGTCTTTTTTCTTTTTTGTTTTTGATAATACATTGATTATCAGGAGTTATGACTCAGATTATATACTGCTAGATCAGTACAACGTGCTAGTGCTGTTATCACTGATTTGCACTCGACAGCTGTTCTAATTGAACACCAACACTGTTCTGAGCACTGCTTCACTACAAGTCTACTTATATGCTTTTCAGATACACTGTTAATTTAAAAAGCATGACTATCTGTTTTATATTGGTCCCCCAAAAATGCATCTAAAAAGAACTGGAATCACAATGATCAAGTCCCAAGTGATAATTGGGAGTATAAACACAGAAAATTTTACACTAAGTAGATGGTGGACTCATACACGTTAGGGCCACAAAACTGCATTTTCAAAAATCACTTTCAACTTCTGGGCAAAATTTCTTCCTGACTTTTTTAGAGACTTAATTAGCTATAAAAGTACCTTGCACTTACATAGCCTGTAATGAAAAAATTAGAATAAAAATTGCTTTTGTGGAAATAAGATTAGAGGATTCTAGGATTCTTCCTTTCACTTACATGCTTGACCAGCTCAATATAGGACAGGTTTATCGCTTGTTTTGAACAAATAACCTTCCGCCTATATCCCTTAATTGTCCTTCCGTTTCTCCTTTTACCAGGTGGCTTTTATTTTTAAATCTGATTGTTTCAGTGTTATTCAGGCTGTGTGAACTGGCAGTCTAACATCCCTCTCCCGTTCTTGTTACCTTTCTCTCCTAAAGCCAGAACACCGCCACAAAGCTTCTGCCTTCTCTTTGTGCACTTCCACTCAGACACAGCTGCCTGGCCAACGCTTTTGTACTCTTAAGCCCACATAAAGCCTCTGGACCCCCTCCCTCCTCCAAGCCAGCTGCCTTGCCTTGGCCCTGATCCCACATGCTGAACCTGAAGAGCAGGTTCCTGTGCTGGAAGGCTGCAAATCACAGGGGCTGCCAAGGGTGACCTCGGAGGCACACGGCAGTGACGTGGCAGGGATCAGCTGGAACGGCTGGCGCAGGAGTGCTCCAACTCAGGTAACCCATTATTTGGGAAACTCTTTAAGCTCAGCAAACCAGTTTTGAAACATCTGCTCCCAAACCTTTTCTCGTGGTAAGGTTTCAGTAATTGCCAGCCCATATAAAAAAACACCTTTCAGTTCAGTTTCTGGTTGGATGGTTCAGTGTATGAAAGGAATATTAAAAGCAAGAACAGGTTTTTATAATTAATAGATCCATTCCTATCAATAGTGTAGTTTATATGCCTTACTGAATAATTATTTATTTAGTTTTATTATGATGGTTCCAAAACCACTGTGGTGTGTAAATAATAGTACAAGCTTGTAAGTGATTATTTTAGGTAAAGGAGTAGGTAAAGCATATATTCTAATAGGTACTACAGTAATTGCCTCATAACTTTTAAAATTTGGAGTGTATTTCTAATACTTAGGCTGACATCTAAGTTAGCATTAGTTAGTTTTATTAGTTAATTTTGTGGTTATAAGCACAGTTCTTCTTTTCTCAAATATGTCTTCTACCTACTGGTATGTGTTATAATATATACACAGAGTTATTTTCTTTTTTTCTGGGCTGAAATTGAATTAGCCTTTTTGCTTCCCATTGTGGCAAAAAAATAAGGAAAGTCGTGTTTCTTCCCTTGGAGAGTGATTTCAAAGCGAGATATATCACTTAACATTTCTTAAAATTGCTTTCTCTGTTCCAGAGCAACTTAATTTACAGCTTTCTATATTTACAGTGTTTCATAAAAAGAAATTGTGTTTGGCTTTGTTGAATAAAAGCTGAACAGCTTGAAGTGAGCTATCTTCAAAGTAACAAGAATATTGTGCAAATACTTCAGAAAATCAAATAAAATAATCATAATCAAATGTTGCTCAATTGTGTTTGGATCCTACAAGCTAAACTCTGATCAGACATTACGAGCAAAATGCTGCAAAAGCTGGGATGGGTTTACTGGTGTTCTCTCTTCTGGACCAGAATTGTAGATATTTGTATTCCAGCTAGAATCATTCCAAGAACTTTGTGAACAAATTTAATCAAGCCTGCTTTTGATGCTACTTTAAAAAGAAAGATATTTATTTAAAGCAAGGCTTTCATATCTTAGCCTTGGAGAGGCTGAACTGCCTTGTTAGAACTCATGGTTATGATTGCTCAGCTTCGTGCCGCTACTTTATTTTGGCAGCCCAGCATTTAGTGTTGTTTTTTATATTGCTAAGAATCTCACCTTTGAGAAAAATATAAGGGAAAGAGAAGACCGGTATGTCTTCTGAAAAATTATAGACATTAGAATATTTTGGTATTAACATTTCTGCTGTAAACTCTGTATTGTTAGAAAGAGACTCACTTTTGATTTACATTTCATTGGGAAAGCTAAGTTTTTGCTACTTCTGTAGTGCCTTTCTCACACAGGGGTGTTGTCTTCAAGGATCATATTTTTTCATCTTTATCATAGGACTGTCATGGTGTGTGGAGGACACATGATAGAGGATGGGACTTTTTTCATGTCTGTTCTTTTCCTTTCTGTTCTCTCTTGCCTAGACTATCCTGGAGTTTGTTCTGTGTGCTGAAGTTTCACCCAAAGGGGACAAGGTATGCCATTTTTGTCAGCACCCTGGACTAGAGGAATTGATAACACAGCTCAAAGCTCCTCTATGTTGCACTAGATGCTCTTGTTAAAAGAGGGGCTCTCAAGAATGAGTGCACTGTGAAGAGTGGTCAGTGACCTGCAGCCAAGGAGCACGGGATGTAAGAATGGTTTTCGCCCTGCCACTAATGATTCAAAATCTTCCAGATGTAAAAGGTCAATTTTGATGTCCCTTCATGAGGAGAGCCACTTGCAAATGTACCCTCTGAGAGTGCCCTTGTGCTTTTCTCTATTAAGAGCTGGCCAGGTTACATTAGTGAATATAACAGCAGAGTTGTTTTGATAGTTCTTCTTCTAGTCTTTGTTATTCTGTAAAGAAGTTTCAACATTAAATGTGTTATTTTGCTTTAGAGGTATTCTATAATTTTGGTGTTTATTGGTACTTGTATCTTGCACAATTAAAATGACAAATTTTACTAAGGATTTAATTTCAATAAATACTTGGACCATTTATTAAAGTGTAAGGTAAACAGGATAGTTTCTTTTAAGTGATCTTGCTAGACTCAGACTTTATACTGTTTTTTAATCTTACAAATGGTTCTGTGTGGAACTAGCTGGAAAAACCCCATAGATTTATAATATGCATTTAAAACTGTATGTTTTTATCTGGTTATAGGTGAAGAGAAAATTTGAATAATGATGCAGTTTAAAGAAAAAATGCCACAAGCTGCTAAAATTTAGAATTTTGTATAACAGGAAAGCTCCTAAAGTTGTGGGAGTGGAACATAAAGTACTCTTAGTTATTAGATTTGTTTTCTTTTTTCAAATGCCATAGTTAACATCAAAGCTTGTTTTCACATCTGAATCTTAAAATGTCTTCCTCTCCTGTGAGTTGCATTACCCACGTTTGGCAACCTCCTGTTTGGTGAAGTTTGGACACAGCAGAGCCTTCAGGAGCCCTGATCCTGCCCTGGCTGTGCCCCTTCCAGTCCTGGCTTTAAGTGTGCAGGGCTGCAGGGAGATACAAGGATCTTATGGCAACGAGGTGACCCTGCCCTGGGACAGGTCAGTGCACACACTCCTCTGCCCTGGAGGTGCTGCATCCACCTGGATCAAACTGCCTTGTTTTCCAAATCCTGCACCTCCGTTGGGATGACCAATGATCCCGCCCAGTCAATTCCACCACTCTTGGCCCTGCTCCTGCAAATCACTCAGCTCAAGAAGGAAACAGGCTGAGATGAGATTCTAAATAATTGCTGTTGGAAGGATACCTTTCAAGGGCATGGCATATGCAGGTAGGAGATGTTTTTCTTCATTCTAAGCCTTGCATAAACAAAATTACTCCCCTCCTGGTTCTCTGGCTCCTGTGGGGCTCCTCATTTGATTTAGGGAAGTAGAGTTTTGCCCATATGGAATTTGAGTCTTAGGAGTGATCTCCTTCTAATTTAAAATTATTACAGTCCATCTGAGTGTATTTGCAGTTCCAACTAATTCTTTGCAGGTTCTTTAAGCCATATTATGTAATGTATGTTTTTACTTTTATTGCTCTTCCTGAAACTCTAATGTTCTTGTTATTGCTATTCTGAAAATAAAATATCTATGTAAAAGACTATCATATTTTACATTTTTTGGGACAGCCTCAAATTTAAAAAGCATGTCAAGGTGAATTGCATAATAGAATGAGGAATGCAGACCTTCCTCATTGTCCTCATGGGAAGAAAATAATCATGATGCCTAACCTGAAGCCAACTGAAGTGATCTTAGGGGAAGGGGAAGGCTTTCCACTGGCTAAAGATCCATTGCATTCTATATTTGAACAGTTTGAAAGCCGATTGCTTTCATCAGCATCACTTCAAATTGCTTATTGAAATCTCAGGTCACATGTGGGAATGTAAAATTTCTTATAGTATGTCACTAAAGTAATCTCTGAGAAAACACATTCTGATTTTGGAACAATGTGTCCTGGAGAAAGAAGATCTGGAATCCTTGGAGTTGCTTAGGGACCTGATTGAGCGAATTTGAGTTAGTACCCCAGGAACTGCATCAGTAATGGCAGAGAGACAAACTCCAGGAACCGACTGAACTTCACATAAGTTAGTTGTGAATTGCCAGAATGAATCACTGCAATGGCCATTCAGCCTTCTATATTTGCCATTTTTATTGGCCTTTTTATAGAAAATGAAAAGAAATTGGGCTTTTGTCCTGGTTTTTAGAGGTCAGTGATGAAGCTACCACAGAAAAAGAAAATGAAAAAGAACAAAATCAGCCAAGAACAGATTGCAAGCGTACACACAAGATTTCTTCATGGTCAAGAGGACTTATGATTTCCTTTTACGATTTTTTGGCTGCTGCCAGAAGGGAGAACATGTTTCAATACTTGAAGAAATGCACAAATTCTGTTAAAACTATTGCAGTAGTCAGAGAATACAAAATGGCTGTCATTCATTGACAAAATTATCATCAGACTGTATTACAGATTTTTTTTAATTTCCTGTTGTTAATGATAGATCTGTCCAAACTAAGATAGAGTTACTTCAACACAAACTTCATTAAAAAGTTCATGTTGAGTATTTTGTGTAGGTTTGTCCCTCTTTTTCTCTACAGGGTGAGAGTCACTGCTCCTGATCACAAAATTTGGGCTCTCCATATCCAGTTGCTACAATCTGTAGTTTGGGATTTTAAGGTCACCTCTTTGAAGGACTTTTTTTGTTGGTTTTTCTTACTTCTTTTAAAATAGAGGTTGTAGCTGAACATAATAGAGATTATTAGATACTCAGTCTTAATCATGTGTGATCTGCTGTCAAAATGTGGCTTCTCAGGCTTCACTCAGTTGCTTCTTACAGCATCAATCATTTCCAGAGTGCTCCGTAATCATTATGAAATATCTGTGAATTCAGACTACAAAAATCTTCTGTCTCTGTCTTTTCAAAGTCCTCTTCCACCACCTTCCCTACCCCCTACCATTTTGGAGTGATAGGCCCAATGAAATATCCATAGGAATCTAGACCATAAGAATTAAATTTAAGATCTAATCAAATTCTATCTTACTCCCAGGCCCACCAGAAAAACTAATAATGCTATTTTTTTCCAAAATCTATTTTTAAAAATCCATCTTACGATTCATACTTTTTATCTTTCAGGTTTTTTTTCCTCCCAGGACATATTTTATTCTGTCTGTGTACAGGAATGACAAAGTAGAGGCAATACAATAGTATATACTTGACTCTGTGGTTCAGTTTTAGTAGTTTTAATTTTAATAATCCTAGCTGGACCTAGTGAGAATGAAGCCATGTACATGAAGAAAGAGTTGAAGTATAGACAGTCAAGGGAATCTAAATGCATGCTTTGGTTAGCATATGCTGAACTTTACACTATTGTTTCTGCTGTGTGAATAGACATAAAAGTTAAATCCCAAAGTCTATAAAAATTCAGGAATCCATTTCACTTTATCAGTATGAACTTTTGGATAACCCTTTTTATTGCTTACAGAAAAAATTCTAATTGACTTAAAGCTTATTAAAATGTATAGCAGTTCTTTTTTTATAAGAAAAAAGATACTGTAACACCACAGTGAACAACCCCTGCCTTCCTGCTCCACTTAAAGACTAACCACCTTCAGCAGTGCTTTATCTTAATAAAGGTTAAGCAAGTTTTGCTGGAAGTACTGCCAAGTAGATGATGAGCAATTTTTTTCTCTCATGTAGTATAGTTTGAGTATAAAAGGCATACATCTCAATCTCTATTAAAAATAAAGGACTATTTCCTTTATCCTGTCTCAGGAACAGTCTGGACTGAGAAATTTCAAAGAACAATAAAACTTTCAATATAAGTCAGTCATCATATGGTGCAGACGTCACTGTAGTGGCACTAAATGGAGGAGTTCCTATTTATCTTCTGAATGTAGAAATATGTGTCTGTGTACACCTGCTCCAGAAACCTGCACTAAAATGACCACAAACAAGTGAATAAATTTGAGATGCCCCATGCAATACATGCTATTGCTTTTTGCTGTAAAACTAAAGGAAATCTGAGTCATTGCAATCTTAGAATGTAATGCCAGACAAATGAGAACCAGACCACAAACAATGAAGCCAAGTACATCATTATAGGTTGAGTAATGTGAACGACTTACATAAACTATGGCTGAAACTCAAGATTTAGCAAAAGACCATCACCCTTAATTGCATAACAACAATTAAAAACTCATTAGTCTGCAAGCTGTCCATGAGGAATAAGAATCTCATCAATTGAAGTCATAAATATTTAAGGAGGACAGTTTTTCATTTTGATTTAACTTTTTATCTTACCTTTCTTGTGCTACGAATTGCCTGTCATTTATCCAAATGCTTCTCCAAAAAGGGGAAATGCACTTTTTCTTCACCTAGGCTCCATTTCCAGCAAGCTTTCCCAGAAAGATTTTCCAGCAAGTTTTTAAGCCCAGGATTCTCAATAAAATCCTCTGTCTCTCTGAAGACCTTTCTTGTTTTACTGGGAGTGCTCTGTCATGAGATTAGTTTTAGGTTCCTCATTTGCTGATCCATTGGTTACAATAGTTCAGGTGATCCTAACATGCCCTTGAAAAAAAAAGTATTATGGCTGGCAGTAAGGTCCACAGGACTTGTGATAATTTTGTTTCTACTCTTCATTTAAAAAAGGGCTAAAAATCACTTATCAAGCAGGTCCTGTTAATGCTAGCTAACATCCCTATTAGGCATTTGCTGTCTGCACTGGAAGTCATTCACTTAGAAGCACCATTTATAAGATGCACGCCCACGTGATGAAATAAACCACAGATTATCAAAGGCTTTAGGAGTTTTAGAAGACTTTGGATGAGACTGTGAAGAGACAAGGCATCAAACTGAGAACAAAACTTAAGTCCTGCAAGACAGTGTTGTAACATCTCCAGTGTGCTGTCACACAGCCACATTAAGAAACTCTCACTTCTTAAATTGCCTCAAAACCCATGGAAATTGTCTGATGGCAGGAGGTACCAGACACTGAAATCTTACTAAGAACAAATGCATCAGGGATTTTTCTAATGTACATTTGAAGTGGTTGGCCATGTGATCTAAAAGTGTGGAGGCAGACTATCCCATCAGACATTTGAGTGTGGTAAACACTCTTGCTTGGAGTCAGCTTTAGGGTTATTAAGATTTTCTAGAGATAATCCTAAAAATGTGAAAAGTCCACTGATTTACAAGCTCATGATGTTCCTAACAACAACAGTAAATGGCAGGAGATGATTTACAGGGGTGTAAGTGCATTTGAAATGTACTAATTTCAGCTACTAATGTCCAGAGAGTTGAAGAAAAGAGAGCTTTTTAAAGAGTGAGCCACACTAAATTAAGTCTGGCAATTGTGTGGTGAAAACATTCCTTGGATTTCATAATCATAGGAGAACTGATCATCAGAATTAATGCAGAGAGGAATTTGTTTGCTGCCATCATGGATAATAAGCAGAACAGAACAAACAGTCTCTAAGCAGTAGCTAGTTCAACTTTTTACAGCTCAAGTTTTCCAGTTCCCATTTTAAATACCTTAGGGAGCAGCAACAAAACTAATCTTAATTCTGGATTGTCTTCCTAACAGAATTTTTCATAGCAAGCACCAGAGCATTGGAGTGGGAGACAAGAGGTAGGGACCTGTTGGCATTTGCTGAGGAGATACCTGGTGCAAGTGACATGACCTTACAGACTTGTTACAGCAGCTATTTTTCTTTAGTGTCCTCACACCTGTTTTATTGTAGATGGACTACTTGATTTTGGAAGAGAATTCAAGTCTTGGCTTATATTTTGATGTAAAGCAGAAGTTTTTTCCTAGTTCAAGGGGTCTGGAGTCCAACTCAAAGAAAAAACTCAAAGCTTAAAACCATTTTACTCTATTTGACAGAGAGAGTGAGGATGATCTTAGAGGCCAAAAGTGTAGACATGTGTATGATTGCCACTGAAATATTTGTGAAGCCATCTTGTCTGATGGTAAGAGGGTTTCCCCAGATTAAATAATCAGATGGATGTTAATACCAGATTGGATGAAGAATGCTAGAATGAACAACTTGTGCCCTCGTAAGCAGCTCTTGCCGAAGCATGCCTTGATAAATCCTGCTAGATTAAATATGCTGCTGAAAATTTCTGCTCTAGTTAATATTGGCAAACTGGGGATTTGCTCTTCTTCTGTAACTAGTTCTTGATAACACTGGGTACTGTATGTTCTATCTGCGTTTCAACAGAAAGAAGATTTGATGCTGTTGATTAAACTCTCTGAGTTCCAGACATAGCACAAACTGAAATATTAGTAAATAAAAAACTAAGCAAATTATTTTCTTTTAAGTCAAGGTAGCAAGGCATTTTATTTTCTACAATGAGTGTTATTTGATCTACTTGAAGAGCCAGATGTATTTTTAAATCTGACAAAAATAAACTTTGAGTCTAAATTAAAATATCAAAAAAGATTTTATAATATCAGGTTTGATTTCATTTGTTTTTCAAAAATTACAGACCTATAAAATTTTCTGGTTTAATTGCCTGTAACTCTTCCAGAGATGGATGACACTGATCTGCTTTTCCAATTAAATTGCAAATGAAATGGTCAAAACTAATAACTAAGTCAATGTTATTATGCAGTATCATTAATTTTTCTAGATATTCTGTGATGTATGCTTCTGTTCCCTTCCTGTGTTTCTTGGCAGTGAAGAGCTGCAGAGAGCTAAAGAGAATCAAAACACTTTCTGAGGTATTTCTGTAGCTTACAGGACAGCAATGGTTTGTGAACTAGATAAAATGATTGTACTAAGATCTGACAATCATAGATATCAAGATTTTCCCCAAAGTCCCTTATTTTGTTTTGTTTTGGTTTTTGTTTGTTTGTTTTTATTTGTTTGCTTGTTTGTTTTGTTTGTTGGTTGGTTTCTGTTTGATCATGGCTGCATGATCTTTGATCTAGAACTACAAGCCTTCAAATTGAGTTTCATTGTATCATTCAACAACAGTCAAAACTGTGTTTTCAAATGTCCATTGATCTGTAAAGATTATATATTTGTAGATTTACCAGTAAATTTTTAAAGTACATCTTATCTAACCCAAAGATTCTTCACAAAAGATTATAATATTTATCTCAACTTTATAAATACAAGGTAAACATCAAAATATGATCCCAAATGCAGACATTCTCAAGTGATAGTGGAAAGCATTCAGAAGGAGGCTTTCTTAACACTTAACTTTTATTGTTAAAAATATTTGTCAGTCAGCAAATTCCACTAAGTGTCCCCAAAATGGGAACTAAATTCATTCCAAAGCTACTTAGTTACTGTAAAGGAAATGAGAGAGTGTGAATATTCTTTATTACCAAGCCAAAATACTTCAAACTCAGTGAATTTCTCAGTTCACCCATCTGAAACTGAGTCTGCACTGCAGATCAGCTTTTGTTTGCCCCTCTATTAAAGCAAAGCAACACTTCTCACACGTGACAGGTGACAGGACAAGAGGATGTGGCCTTGAGTTAGGACATGAGACCTTTACACTCAGTATTAGGAAAAATTTCATCAGTGAAAATGTATTTAGGCATTGGAAGAGGCTGCCTGGGAAGTGATGGAATCATCATCCCTGGAAGGGTTCTAAAGGTTGTTCATATGGCATTTGGTGATATGGTTTAGTGGTGAACACAGAGGTTCTGTGTTCTGATTGGACAAAATTATTTTGGAGTGCTTCTCCAGTATGAATTGTTCTATGATTCAATGTCCACATCTTCTTTTGTTCATGGCCAAGTGTTTCAGACTCATTTTGCTACTTAAACAAAGTCTAACACACCCTCACCTCTCCTGATGGTCCACCCCCTCCAGGGCTAACTAGCACAGCCCTGTTTTCCATAAGCTGGATATCCAATGCTATAGTCTCCCACAATGATGTAAATTTGCAGTAGTTTTCGTCTCTACTAAAAATACCAAGATTTTTATTCATATACAAATCTAATCCAAAAATTTCACAGAGATTGGCAACAGTAGTCCAGAAAACTTGCACCATCATTCTTTACCAGAGACTGATTTTTTGATCAGTTCAATTTGTTTTGATTTATATTCGTTCTTTTTCACACTGTCTGTCATCACAAGTGCTCAGTTTGGCACCTTCATCCTCATGTTTCTCTCTTCCCCTGAATCCCACACCTATGATTCATTTACAGTAGCTGTTTGTAACTTCTGCCATCTCTGGTTTCATATCCTGAACTAGCAGCTCTTCATCCTTTTTATCTTCCAGGTTCCTTGTTTTCGTACAATAAAGGTGTGTTTTATTAATTATGCCTAAAACTTCTGGAGAGCAAGTTTCCCATACACATTTGTTACCTGCAGACTTGGCTTCTATTTTCATTTTAACAAAAATAGGTCTTTGATTCTTTCCCTAAATGTCATCAGACCATAAGCTATTTTTTGTATAGTGAGCATAGCACAAAATTGATTAATATTCTAGGAGTACAGACAAACCTATGAAAATTGCTGTAGGAATATAAAATTCAAGCATTCAAAATTAAAAAGTTCAACCTACTTATTGAAAAACAGGATTTTTCAATTTTGGGTTAATTCAAATTAAACTGGATTGTGAAGCAGTGAAATTTTTATTCCAAGTCATAAAACCCTCCAAAATTCTTATCTCTTAAATTTTTTTTTTTCTTTTTGACCAACTTAAATACAAGGACTGTTCTATTACTGTCTTACTGCCCTACCACAGAATTTGGGAGCCTGGAAATATCCACTCACAGGTAGCAGGCAAGGCCAGGAAGCTCAGCCAAAAAGGGGCTGAACTTAGGATCTTGAGGAAGGG
>VZRX01023855.1:32904-97979 GCA_013398075.1 Notiomystis cincta
ATATTAATTTCCTGTAATTCTGTTAGACAGATACAGAAAAGATACAAACCCTAGACAACTGACCAGATGCAAAAGATTTGCCAACACCATCATATGTTAATTTTCATTTTTTCAAAACTTTCTTGATGACCTATGGTTGGTAGAGCCTCCCTCTCCTATCAGTCAGCAAATAAGAGCAGCCTTCTGAAGAAAATCACCATACTCCCCCTTGCATCTACTCAAGTTAGAGTGGGTGATCTTTGGGGTCCTTGAGAGTGGTCAGAGATGTCAGCCACTGCCCTGACCACACCAGGCTGGGGCTGCAGATTTAGCAAGGCAGAGTAGAAAGGAAGGGCTGCAGTTGCTCACCTCGTGCTTGCCGTGGGCGAAGGGGTAGAGTGGCACTCCAGCAGCGTGCCTGCTGAAGCTGACGGCTGACAGTGTCCTGCAGCTCTGGAAGGAGGCTGAGGAGGCAGTGTTGGTGTCCTTCTCTCCACTCCCTGAGGGGGTTGGGGCGTGCTGAAGTCTTCTCTCAGGGGCAGCTGAGGCTGCAAGCACGGCCCATCCACCGTGGGCTGTGCTCAGCTGCCGAGGAGTTGCAGCTCACAAATTACAGGAAAGAGCCTTTCCAGAAGGGAATGCATGCTCCTGCAACCACATTTAAAGTCAATTTGTTAAAATCTACTCTGAAAAAACCTAAATTATACCTTTGTATTTGTTCTTGGTCCTGCTTCCACTCCTTAGGGACTCCTGATTTAGCTTCATGTTGCTCAATTACCAAGGCCAGTCAACACAGCAACATGTGTCTTTGTCATTTAAACAGGTCAGAATATGGTCTGAAGGCTCCAGCATTTTTAAAAGTTTCAACAAATGAGTGATTGTTTTGCTGACAGCCACTCTGGGTCACCAGCCAGGAATGATGAACCTCGTGGTGAATCTGATATTGATTTGGGCAGTGGTATTTGCCTTCACGGACAAAACACGTTTGGACCATGTATTAAGGGGGAACTAAAAAGCATTAATCTGTTCCTCGACAGGCATTCCTATGTGTTTAGGTAGATCCAGTTTAAGGGTTTTGGCACAAATGAATGAAAAAGTGAGCGCAGGAAAATTCAGTTTTATGACTGAGTTCTCTTGGGTAATCATCCAGCAGTTACAAGATATGCCAGGTTTGGCAACAGGACGTAATTCTGCAAACAAGATACTTTAATATAAACTTAGTTATATCACTTTTTCCTGTTTACAAAGGTTCTGGCCTTAAGATAACGCAAATAATTGTACTTGAGACAATTGCTTATGATGAGCCAACTCTGTTGAAATAAAGAGCTTTTGAAATTTCCTCCTGCCTTCCCTAGGGATTTCTGTTGTAAAAATGGATTATGATATGACTCTAAGAAAACTTGGTATAGCAGAAGCTTTAAAGGAAACAAAAATTATGGGGTTTTTTGTAGAACAGTAATTTGAGGAGAACTTATAGAAGGGCAGTTATATTACAAATATTCACTGTATGTCCAGGAAAACCAATTGCATTATTTTACATTTTGGTTAGTGATAAAAGCTGTATTCTTGTTGGGATGCAAACTGAGAGCTGTTCTAATCCTTTGTTTTCACATGTTTATTGCTTAAAATGTGTTGAAATATCCCATGTTAGCATCTTGGCCAAAGGAAACCTAAAGGAGTTTTTTATCACCTTTTTTTTCCCCCAAAAATCTTCCCATTATTAAATTTTAACTTTAGTGAAGTTACCAACCCTTTGCTAGATAAAATAAAATACTAAATGCCTACAGATTATAAACCTTTTTGAGTATTTGATCCCAGTTTCTTTGTGATTACTTGAGTGGAAAGTGTCTACTTTGTCACACCATGTCTGACACCATCTGATGTCTGGATTTTCTGCTACTGTCATAGTGATAGAAACAAAGTTGAGAAATCTTCCCTGTATGTCATGGGCATCCAAGAAAGGTAAAAAACCTGATAATGAAAACCACTATTCCTCCTAGCCACAGAAATGGGCCCTTAATAACCCATTTTTTTCTAATTGTGATCTGTGTCTGTGACAGTTTCAGTGAGGATCTGTTGGGCTGACCCTAGAGAAAGTACTTTGTGATCTCTGGACCCTGCACTCTTTCTTGACTCCTGAAATTCAGAACCTTAGTCTAATGCTGTGGCTGAAATGATTTAACACTCCTTCCACTCTTAGTGCTAAACCTCACATATATGGACCAACTCCAAACCCACCAAAAATCTCTGTCTGCAACACAGATCCTTTTATTGCAGGAAGCATAATTTCAGTTTCATGATTTACCACCGTCCTGTATTTCATGTTTGCTATTATAGTTATGCTATGTATGTTATTTGTTTCTATCTGAAGCTTACTAAAAATTGGTCATTACAATTGACAGTTTCTCTGCAAGACCTCATTCTTGTAATATTTTTCTGTTAATATGGGTATGTTTGTTATGGTAGACACAAAAATCCACTGATGGAAGACTCAGTGTGAAACTGGGGCCTGAAGATCCCCTGTGTCTTGAAGGAAAAAAAAAAAAAAGACACCTCTTTATTAATAACTGCTTGGACTTTTTATTATATAAAGTGGTCTAACAAAGGCATATTTTTCAAAAGAAGAGTTTGTAGTTTTGGACTCCTACCGATTTTTTTTTGAGAAAGAGACTAATGCAGAATATGTTTCCAAAACACTGGCACTAGGAAGTCCTGAAACATTTGTATATTTAAAATACTCTTTTTCCTTCTGTCTTCCACTTGCTCTTTTGCTGAACAAGCCAGTTCTAACTTTTCAAGACTTTTCAGAAAGCATTACAAAAAATGTAATGTCATTAGCTGCAACCTCATCAGAAAGCCATAAATAGGTGATTATGGTTCCAAATCAGTTTTCAAAGGGTAATAAAGTACAGCTTCTTCCATTTTATCTGTTCTGCATAGACTTGACACACTGCAAGGACTTATATCAGTCTGTGCTGGGAAGCTAGACAATGACTCATATTGTAGCTTGCTAGCTGAAATAATGAAGTTGGGCATCTCTATTTTAGTGACCTCTGCTCTGGTAATACTGCAGGGAATATTTTAAGTATATAGTAAAAATACACTGAAAGGGAAGAATACCATAAAATAGAATTCATAACCTGTTGAGTTGATAACCTGGCAAGATCAGGTAGCAATAAGTCTGGTGAGGGCCCTTTGTAGAAACTCTCTTCCTGCCAGAGAAAACAGTGCTGGCAGAAGCAGAAAGACCTTGGCTTACCACCCCAGGTAGGATGTGTGTCCTTCTTAGAGGAGTCTGTCACATCTGCTCTTGCAATCTGGTGCTGGAGTCTCCAGGAAACACATTCTCTTCAGGTCTGTACTCTGATAATGAGCTTACCAACATAAAACCTGAAATTATGTGATGTAGTTTTACTCTGTTGCTTGTTTTGGCTACCAGAAACTGCATTTTCCTTCTCAATTGTATTTTATGTAACTCTTATGTTACTATACACTAGCCTACTCACTGATTGTCAACTGCCGCTGGAACTATTAGTTAGTGGCAGTAAGTGAACCCTGTAATGGAACTCAGAAGTTTTTTGAATATTGACCAGTTACCTAAATTGGTTTGAAATGGTTCATAGTGAAGCTGGCTGTTATTTTTTTTTTTAATGGAGTGTGGAAGCTGCAGTGAAATCTAGGTACTTTGGGTGGCTGCCTCATGTGCAACTGTGGGAAAACCTCTGGGGCTTCCTGCTGCAGTCTCAGCCCCAGAATTCTCACCCACCTCCTCCCAAAGCCACCTTCTGGACACCACCCTACAAGGCATGACCAAGGGATGTCTTCACAGGCCTGAGAACAAATAATCCTCACCCCTGCAGTGCATCTGGAGTCCAGGTGGGAAAGGACTAGGAAGCTGAAAGATAAATTTTCTTCTAATCCACTTCAGTCCGACTCTCTGAGGAAAGTCTGATGTGCCAGGGTGGGTGATAACATGTGATAACATGTCTGAGACCATCACCATACCCAGGACTTCTCTGAATACTTCATAGCTCAAAACTGAGGCTGACTCTTTTTCAGGCATTCTGCAGCTGTTGGAGACTGTTACCTGCACAGGATGCTTTAGAGTGTACTCACAGTACACCACACACAGCTTGGTTTCCCTTTTGTTGTCATGAATCTCAAACATGCACTCCAATTAGAGATCTGCACATAATACTTGTGTGCACCTATGTTTTCCTCTCTTTCCATGTGACTGTAGGCATTTTCAAAGCTAAAGCAAGTGAGAGGTACACATTCCAGAGATGCCAGCTGAGCCCTCAAAAAGATAGTGGTATTTTATACAAATAATGAAAGGATTGAAGACCTTGGGAGATTTCTGCTATGAGAATCACAAAGGCAGAACAGAGGTTTTTGCCAAAAAAGTAGGCTCTGGAAAAGTATGATATTGTATTTTAAATGTGACCAAAAGGTGCTGTTTAATCACGCTTATGCTTGTGTAAATACAGAACAATTCACTTACAACTGATGTAGTAGTCCTGGTATAATTTCATGCAAGACAGAGCATTATCAGTTGCAATCAGCTGCACATTCTTCCTTAAATGTGGTTGTCTCAAAACCCATAATTTTTCTCAGGAATGTGATGTCTTTCTTAACCTTCTCACCTGTTTCTCCAGGAAAATATTATGTTTTAGAAGAAATTACTCTGCTGGTAAAATTTAAAATTGTTTCTTTTCAATCTAACTACAGTAAACTTTCCCCAAATTGGAAAAAGAAAATCAAACTAAACCAAAAGCAAACCAGTGCAGTGGAGTTATACTAGTGTAAGAATGAATCTTATGCCATAGTTTCATGTCTGAGAAGAACTCAAGTCACATCATTTGATCCAGATGTGGGTCTAAAACATCCTCAATCCAGACTCAGGAAACACTAAAATTTAAGACTGTTTCCACAGTGTTTACTTGGCCAAGTCGTACACGTGTTATTTTCTATTCCTGGTTTCCTTATTAAATGGAAACCTTAATGTATCATTTTGTTATTTATGGTCTACCATAAAAACTACAGGATATACAACGTGAAGAGTTAAAACTAAGGAAGTTAAAGCTTAGCATTTGGCTTTCCTGACTTTGCGTGAACGTTGCTTTATTTGTGTTAGCTCGCATGTATTTTCTTACATAAATTTACGTTCTTTATGGAAATTGTAAGAGTTGCAAGGCCGCTTTTGGCTCTCTCAAAGCTGTTAGTCTGTTACCTCTTTGCTCTTTAGAAATGATTTCACGTCTGTTTACGGCACGTCCCAGATGTGAATTCTGACCAAATGGTTAAATAAACAGCGATTATTCTATTTGACCAGTATGAAATCTACTATGAGGACAAAGGGGGAAACAAATGTTCCGTTTAAACGATTGCTTGTTTCAAATCCCCGTTTTGATGTTGCAATGGACGGGACGGGACCTGTTCCGCACGCATTGCTCCGTCCGTGCGCCGCGCTGCGCTGGGCAGCGCCGGGAGCTGTGCGCTCCCTCTGCCGGCATCCCGGACCGGCTCCTCCCGCTCCCGGGGCACCAGCGGCACGGAGCCCGCTCCTGCCGCCCGCCGTGGGAGGGAGAGCCAAAGATGAAGAGAGGAAGGAGGGAGGAAGGAGCAAAGCAAGGAAGGAAGAAAAAGAGAGACGAAGAGGAAGGGGAAGAAGAGGAGAGGGAGGGAGGGAGAGAGAGGAAAATGGAGAGAGAGAGAGAAGAAAAAAAGGGAAGGAAGGGGGGAGAGAGAAGAAAAGGAAGGTGCGGAAGGTGCGGAAGGAAGGTGCGGAAGGTGCGGAAGGTGCGGAAGGNAATAAAAAGGAAGAAAAAGAAAACCTTGCTAGTGCAAAGGCGGGGTGGAGGGGTGGAAATAAATAGCTGGTGGAGAAAAGAGGAAGCAAGATTGCTTTTTCTGACAGCCAGTTTTGGTTAGATCAGTTTAGTTGTAACATCAAGCTGCGTCCTTAGATAAGAACAGGACAGTTTAACTTTAGTTGCATGTTAAACTTATAAAAAGGGTGAAAAGTGACATGTCAGAAGGAATATAACAATGTGTAGGAAAATGCTAATTTCCAGTTACTAAAAGAATCACTAGCAGTAATTCAAATAAAGATATGAGGTATATACTGGAGAGTGCTAGAAAAGAACAGTATCTTCAGTATCCTTGACTGGAGTTGACTTTTGTGTGACCAAACTGCAAATGAAATGTCTGCTTTTGATATCAAGTCAGTTAATTTATTCATTCCTGGTGTAACTCCAAAACATATTATTTACCAGAGAACATCTCCCATTTTGCTATTCTACTGCATTTCTCTCTTCAAGCATTTCTCTAATACAATATGGATGGAAACAGAAAACCCTAAAGCAAGGGGATAGAAACTGCAAGAAAAAATATCCCTGAAAAAAATATTTGTGCTTCTCAAGTAGATTGAGTTTTGATAGGACTGGTATTTATGCTTCACTTTTGATAGCCCAGATTGACATTCTTGGACTATAGGTACAGTTCTAACATGTAGAGTTAACTAAATTAGTTATTCTGCCCTCTCCATGACTGTTTCTTTCCTCATCACTTTCCTTGCTTTTTCTCCTCTGCTTGGGGAAAAGCAAGAAATTGACCCTTCTCATCTGTATCTGTTATAATTTTTTCTTTCATGGGTCACCTTGTTTCTGTCCCTTGGTGCCTCTCTTTTGCATCTAGCTGTCTTTTCTCTCTCTGGGATAATTGCTAAATGATGCTAAAATTAGCAAGGTGTTTCCAAAGCAGACCGTGGACCATAGCAAGGATAAAATGCAGGCTTGCAGGAATGAAATCAAGTGCTGTGTAAAACAGACATAAATTATAGCACTGTTACACTGCTACTTATGTTATACAGTGATTTACATTGTTGTTCTGGTTTCATGTTCTGTCCAATGTAATGCAAAACATATTGCTGAAAATTACCTATTTTGCTGTTATTTCAAGCAGGCCTAAGATTTGTATTCACTTACTGCTCATGGAGTTATTTTTATACCAGTGCTGCAGAAATGGAAAAAAAAATCTTTTGGAGGACAGCTCTATTGTGAGCTTTGCTAGGTTTTGGGTTTTTTTGGTTTTTTGGGGGGGATTCTTCTAATTTACATACCTTACAGGTGTGCCTGGAAATCAGTGTAGTGATCAAATATCCAAATCATGTACTTAATTAGTTGGCAAATAATTATTCTTAGTCTAGTCTAAACAGGAAAGGAAAAGTTAGGAGAAATCCAGAGCTAATGCACAAAATATGAATGGATTTGTCCATTATTTGTGACCTCTTACAAAAATAAAGATGCTTTTATTTATTTTGTATAGGATTAGCTTAAACTGAAATAAACCCACTGTACCTCTCAATGTGACAGTCTAAAGGAAATAAAATTCTTAATGCACCTGCACATCAAATGAATAACTTTAATTGATTTGCCCTATACTTCTTAAGAATACTTGTCTAGACAAGATCTTTGTGATACTTAGTGCATATATTACTAATACAAATTATTCTCAAATTAGCATGACTTCTGAATTATTAAGTAAACTATAATTAGTGTTGCATGGGAATCACTGGAATATGATGTCTTGATTCTTTGTACCAGCTTGTGAAACTGTGTTTCACCGCATTTCACAACATTTTCCATGAGGAAAAAAGGGAATATTTTACATACTAAAATTATTCTGGCTGCTGTCTTCTGCCCAGACTGAATCATAGCAGGTTGGCAATATATTTTATTAGTATCCAACAGGTATTGCTCTCTTAATAGTGTTCACCTTCCCAAACAAACCTGCCTACAGGCCTGGTTTAGCCAGGCTGCTGGCAGTGTTCTCTTCTGTTCCTATTCTGGAGATTCTGTCCTTATCCAGGTTTATACAGTAGTTACAGCAAATGAAGAAAAGTCTCTTAAAATTAGAACAGACTCCAACATCTCAAATCTAGTAAATTTAGAGGACTAAGTTAATTTCTGATCTAAAATACTTCTGTGAAAATGTACCAGGATTGTATCAGACACAGAAATCAGTAATTTCTCTTAAATCTGTGTAAATGTGGGTGCAGGTGTAGGTGTACACATACATACAGATGTAAAAAATATGTTAGGAGTAATATGAGATATGTTTGCTAAATATTTATTGATCACTCTTACTTAAGCGATATGAATGAGAATTTCATTGAACTTTTTATTAAAAGTACTGATGACACTACATCACTTACAGGAAAGTCAAAAGTAACAGGGAGCCATCAGAGGAGCTGTATTCTCTGTGCCCTTGCCTTTGTTTGAGTAGGTTTCAATGCTTGCCTAGTCTTAATGGTCTCCTATACTCAAAAGTTTGCAACACATTAAGAAGTTACCTCCTCCCTGTGATCCAAACAATGAGCAATTATGTACCTTATGGTCTAACCCTAATAAATCAGTATTTCCTAGAGATTATGTTCTATGAAAACTTGTGTTGGTTTCCTCAGCATTTCCTCTCTACTCTCAAACCTATATAAATCTAAACTCTCTGAATGGCTTGGCTTAAGAATGTCTTATTTGCAGTGGGCGTTGTTTGTTTGTTTGTATTTCTGGTTTGGTCTGGTTTGGTTTTCTTTTGTTTTGCTCCAGATCAGTTTGAATTAAACTAAAACAAAAAATTATACACATGGCTTTTTTTTGCATCAACATAATAACATTACATCTTCAGCAATACAGAAAGTTTAATGAAGATCTAAATTCCTTGACATTGGATTATTTTCTTTTTGGTTAGTACACCATACAGAAATGATATGAACAAAGATCTTCTGTATAAATTTAATACTGAATAACACAAGTCTGAAAGTAATAATTTAGGTATTGTCTCTGGAGTGTTTTGTGCTTCACTGAAAAATCTGCAAAAGCTGGCTTTCTGTAAAGAGGTGCACTCTACAATCTTGTTTTCAGGAAGCTATAGCTACTTCTCTTTATACCAGACACATGCATTACTGTGGAAACATATAGAGCTTTACATGAAGACAAAAGTGGAAAACAAGGTTCTAAAGAAACTCAATTTCACAAATGAAGTGATGAATAGTAAAATAAATTTAAATAGAAGGGTATTGAAATATTTTTTTAAAGTGCATTCAATCGCCCTCTTTAATGTTTGGGTTAGATAAGAAAGATTTGGTTTCTCTCAAGAACTAGCAGTTTGACAGTTGACCTACTCCAATTAATTTCATTTCACATTCCAGAAGGCAATGATAAATGTAATTGGAAAATAATTAGAAATTCTAGATTGGTTTTGTGGGATATCTGATCTGCTGCTTAATTTAACCTAAGTTACATTCAGATGTTTAAAATCTGAATATCTTTCACTCTTTCACATGTCAAGGGGCTGATGCAGCAACCCTAAAAATTATCTGCTGCATAGAGATGACAAAGGTAATTTCATACATATTTGCAGCACTTCTGATGGAACAGAAGTTTCTTTCTTTTGGAAGGTTTAAGAAAGAGACACAAAGGCAGAAATGCATTAACTACTTTGTTTCATAATGGATTTGCTGCTAACAACAGTCACATTATCTCCTCTTTCAAATCTTAGCTTTCATGGGGATGTGCAATGTTTCTAATTTATAAAAGTTGCCTTTTGAATGCATTTGGCTTAGGTGTATACAGGGAAGAAGATGGGGCCAGAGTGACATCTGTGTAGGATGGTGCTAATGTGTGAGGAATCAGACTACACCAACCCACCAGGCCAGTATTCCACACTTAACTATCCTGCAGCTATGATTGAGGAAGAGAAAGTAAACCTTGGCAGAGCCAGGACATGTGTGATGCCATGAACTCTATGCAATACAGACATGTTTATGCCCCAAACACACTCAGGTCTGAATGATGAATCCTCTCCTCAGCTGGCCTTCCTCGTACTTTTCCTAATAGTGTACAGACACTAGTATTTTGTGCCAAATCAGCAAAACATTAATTTGGCCTCCACTCCACAGCAATCTCACTGCAGCAGATTTAATAAAAACTTAAATAATAAAAGTAGTGCTAACTACCACTGATATGCCTTCTCATATACATAAAGGTTTTTTTTTCCCATGGTTTAATACCTCAGATATGGCTCTGTATATAATTCTTACTACTGAGAAGACAGAGCACAGATTTATGCCAGCTTGAATGGAAGAAGCTATCTTATAAACAGCTGGACAAGTGTTATAAAGGCAAGTTGTATGACCACAAGACAAAATATCTTCTTTAGCCTCAGTGACAAAGAAAAATTTTATTTTTGTAGGATTATATTTTCTGCCTGCAAAAAAGACTCAAGTAGGAACTGTACTTCTGGAAACCATTTTAACCAATAGTTCAGCTGAATGTTATTGGGGCAATCAACAAACCATGTAATTTCCCACAATAATAGCTGGCTGTTTTTTTGAACTGTAGATATTCATGGAGTGTTCATGAATCTTTGAAAAATAGATCTCTGCAGTGGCAAATGAAGTTATGTCAAAATAACCATAGCATATGGTAAAGTTTCAGTATTTCTAGATTAATTTCCTTTTTATATTTGTTCTATGAGAAGAAATTATAGTTTGAACAGCTGTGCTAAAATGCTGGGAAATAATTTTTGACGGAAAATTGACAGCAATCTTGCAGGGGATATCAGTTGGGTGTAACATATGAGTTAAATAAAAATAATAGCTGGACTGAAAATTTCATTGGACCACAGTTCAGTTTGTCTTTGAAGCAATCTATGTATCGCTTCTTTGATTTCTACAAAATCTTTTAGTTTGTACAGTTACAGAATACAAATTTTATCCAACAACATATAAACAAATAATAACGAGTTTTTTCTACATTTACAAGGATATTGATCTTTGGACTTTGTGTCATGAAATTTCTCATATCTTATCTTTGCAGTTACAAGCTTTCTACATGACATGTTCCTATTTTCTTAATTTCCAGAGCAGAGTTAACTGCTGGACATTGCCTGCAGTCAGTTGGTTGGGTTTGTGGATTTTTTTTCTGTTCTGCAGTGTTCATCCTAAGATCCATTGCCCTAAGTCTTCTTGACTTTCATCCCTAGAGCAAGATAGAAGTGGCCTTCCCTTTCTTAGTGTATTGGTATTCAGGCATCACTGACCTGATCAAGTGTAGTAGCACCAGATGCTGAGGAAGCCAACGTGACTTTCCATGGTTGCCAACATGACATCAACAGGAGTTTTAGCAGTACCATAAACTTTTACAGTCAGATTTCTTGTGTGAGGTTCTTAAAATCTTTCTGTTTACAATGTCAGTGGAAGCTTTTCTGTTTGATGAATAGGGTGTAAAAATGCTTTCCACATGAGGGTATGCACTGTTACAATAGGCAGTCAAAAGATGCCTTTCTTATGCCATTATTTCAACACTGAAATACTTAGCCAGGCTCCACCCATGGTACATGGTATGTGTCTTCACAGTCTCAAGTCTGGCAGTAATTCATCCTATGCAGACAATGCACCCTTCTGGTCATGGAGAGGATTTTTAAGTGAAGAACATTTCCTACAACAATATTTGGATAAGCCCATAAACTAAACCTGAGTAGCTTCTTGAGAAAGCAAATGTAACTTTGATTCAGCTGTACAAGTGTTTGCTATAATAATGAATGATTACCTAAATAAGCTGAACCACATGAGGCTGTCTCCTGACTGTGTCTCAGAGGTCAGTGTTTAGAGACCTGGATCTGAGGAGGTTCTTTTTCCTGTTACTCCCTGCCTCCAGTGTAACCTGTGTATACTGCTGGAATGAGATCATGTTCACCACAAAGTACTCTGCAGTGACAGTTTTGTTGAGTGTGCAGTGATCTAAAGGAGTCAAGGAAGCAAGGTAGGAGGCAGTAATGCTAAGTGGACTCATTGCTGGAAAGAGAAGACAAGGGAGCTTTTGGGCTTTGTTCATTCACATGCACAAAATCTAGTGGTAGGTGAACAGGAGTGAAAGTAACCATTTCCATCTTGTGTTGCAAGTCCCAGTTTCTGAATGAGTATTAGGTGACAGAATATACAGAAAAAAGACAAAAAAGTGTAGCTATCCTTTCAGTATACTGTAAAGAACAAATGGAACTTGGCTTATGGGATAATTTTTTAATTGTTTTGATATGGTACCTCATTTCTCCAATGTGGCACAGCCCTGCCACTGTGAAACAGGTACTTATAGCATTGACTAGGTGCTGGGTATGTCTTCAGCCCTGCATCATTCCTATACTCTAGAAGGTATAAGAATCAATCTGAGGTCAAGTTCTAAGCAAGAAAGTCTCATTAAATAGTTGCATGAAAACTACTACTGTTAGCCAATTTTATATAAACAAACTTATACCACAAGCATTTTTGCCTTGCCTTCCTCACAAACAAACCCAATTGAATGAACCCAAACTTCCAACTTCGCTCTCTAAGAAAATGCTGACACCTTTTGGTCTGGTTTTTTACTAATTTTCTATCTCTTAATGATTGTATTCCCTTTCTAGCCAAGATTGTATTCATCTCTCTAGCCAAAGAAGAACCTACAGGAGGCTAACTTTATGTTTAATTTTAAAACCTCTCCAAACACTGTAATATCTTTTGTGGCAAGCAGTATCTTTTTACACTAGCCTGTGACCACTAGGCACCAAAGAAAGCACAGATATGTCCCTGCTGAGGTGCCTGGGTCCTTGAGATTACATTTTAAAAATGTGTAATGAACAGTGCAAGAGCTAGGAGCATCAGAGTTGTTGAATGAAAATCTAGACAAAAAGTCTTCAGAAATAACACTTCTGAAAGCTATGGAATAGTTAATTTATGGAAGGTTTTTTTTCCTGTTGCTTTACGGAGACAACATTGACTAAACACATGAACTGAAGTTATTGAAAGTATTGTAACTATTTACTCTGTTAATAGCTGTATGTTCAGGATGTAAATTACAAGTTTCAGAAAACTGACTGTGAGCTCAAGAGTTGGATATCATGTTCATGTAGATAAAACCTAAATTATATGACTATGCAAAGATGTAAAGGAAAAGAAGCATGGATCAAACAACGGACTCAAATGAATGATATATGGTGTGCCTTTCCCCCCTGTAGTCCAGGAGCTCTTGCATCCTGCTTTGCTTCCTACAGCAAGCTGACAAGAAACAGACATTTTCTTCCTTCGAATGGCAGATGGAATGAGGCAATGAATATCTGCTTCCTTGACTTTCCCCTCACTGTTTGAAATGGGCCTTCTCTATATTTTCACTGCATAGTTCACAGCATCCTGCAGAACTTGAGATTTCCTACTGACAATCTGAATGTCTATAGAAAGTTATTCAGGTGTAGAGGTTCCAAACTAAGAACATTAGCTGCTAACTAAAAGCTCGATGATATACAGCTAAAGTGAAAAAAACCCAAACTCAAGCCTAGAAAACTGCAATAAAAAACCTCAACCAACCAACCAACCAACGAAAAAAAAGCATCCCTTACATGCTGGTAGTAAAGGCTTAGGACAAAATCTAACAAATATAAAAAGTCATTGTATCTTTACAACAGAAACCATGTTGTCTTTGCGTATGCATATGTATCTAATGTGTCTGTGCTCAAACTTAGGACTCAGGATCACACACAAATCAAAACACTTTGACTATATACACAATCTAGTTTTTATCTTGTCTTTTGCCTCTTTTGGTGATCAAGTCCAACTAAATTTCCAGTCAAGGAAACTGTTTTGAGAAGAAGGTAAGCAGACTGATCAATATTCAGATTTTTTTTTCCAAAAGACACAGCCAGGCTTGCCAGGACAAAGGGGACTGCTGGTGCCATGGCAGTTGTCTCCATCCCATGCTGCCACCACTTTCTCCTCCCTCCTCCTGCTCCTGCCTGCAAGTGGACCACAGGCAGCCTCACCACAGGAAGAGGAGCACCTCACTGCCAAGGCACAAGAGACAGCAAAGGCAGCAGCTTCTCCTGCCTTCTGTAAGCAGGCAACAGCAGCAGGGACAGAGAGTGGGGCAGCTGCCCTGCACTGCCTCTGCTGCCCCTCCAGCCCCTCGCCAAGCCAGCCAGATGTCCATATCCTCAGTGGGCAGTGGGCAGGGGCAAGAGGGGCAGCAGTCCTGGCAGCACCAGAGACTGAGGAGGGGGTCTTGTCCCCCCCTTCCTGAGGAGGAAGACTGGCAAGTCTGCAGCTCCCAAGACCTGTTTCAAGGGGAACACACAAAAGTTGGAGCACCCGAGAAGAGATGTCCCTGTGTCCCTCACGTGCGAGGCATGGGCAGAACACTGGGACCTTAAACCGTGCACAGCCACAGTCCGTGGCCCAGCCCTACACATCAGAACCCATTACAACAGGGAAAAGACCTGACCTTGGCTCTGGTTTTGTTCCCTGGACACAACCTGCTGCCCACAGAACAGTGGGACTGGCTCAAAGCACAGATGGGGCACTGGCAGCAACATCCACAGCAGCAAGGGCAGAGAGAGAGGCAGCTGCCCCGCACTGCCCCTGCTCCTCCCAGGCCCCCCAGGCCAGCTGGACACCGTGCACTCAGCAGGCAGTGGGCAGAGCTGGAGCAGGGGCAGTCCTGGCAGCACTGGAGACCAAAGCAGGGGCCTTGGCTGAGGGGGAAACAGTGGGAGGATAACACAGGACAAGGGCTCTCGCAGAGGGAAGAAAACAGTGACCAACAACTGTCCCCTGGGGAAGGGAACAACAACAAAGAGCTGCTGTAGGAGAACTGGAAACACATGAACATCCACACTACCTGGTCAAGCCCTTGTACCTGGATGGATTGTCTTACTATGTTCTGTGTTGCCTCAAGCTACACCCAGGACTCAAGGTAGGGCTGTCCCTAGAAATAGATGTGGCACCTAGAGTCATGATTTAATGATGGACTTGACAGTGTTAGGTTAATCATTTGGATTGATTATCTTAGAGGTCTTTTGCAACTTTAATGACTCTATGATTCTATAATGGCTGATTAGGGGGAAAACAGGCATGTGGCATAAAATTTCAGCTGGTAGAAAAGGGAGAAAACTACTGAAAATCAGAAGGCAAATGGCAAATTAGAAAGAACAGAAGCAACTTAGGAACAAAGTCATAAGTTCCAGACTTACATATTTTGTTATTATTTCCCATTCACAAAGATGTTGTTTATTTTCTAAAAAAAAAATTTTCCATTTAGTGATCACATATATTTGTTATGAATAAAGAACTAAGGAGAAACTGCCACATTTGAAACCAGTCTCAAACTCCACTTACTTTCAAATCATATTTGTGATTCATTTGTGGATTCTTACACATGAATTTGTAACTGTTTGGTGTCTCATAAATCCTTTTTATTACCCTTTATGGTATGGATACCAATGGGAAGATGGATATTGGCTTAAGTGGAATCTGATGAAAGGTGGAGTGACTCCTTACATTCATATTACTGCTCTTCAGTGTGAAAGTTACAGATGATTGTGAACTCTAGGATGATAGGGGAAGCATAGGTCAAAATCAAAATAATAGCACATTTCTGCATCTGCATCACAGAGGCCAACATTCACCCTGTTAGGCTGTATACAGAAAAAGAAGTGTTTCTTTTGAAATATGAACCACATGTTCTTAGCCCACTACATATTCACCCGAAGTTTGTGAAGAAGCCAGAAAGAACCACTGCACTAAATCATGCAAGGTAGAGGGAAGAACTAACAGGAATTTCATTCAGAAAAACAACTAAGCAAAACTTTAAAATTATATCTCATTTAGTACAATTTGTACGATTTACTGTCTTTGTTCACCATCACAATAGTGACTATTTTGTTTGTGATGATTCTTGTTCAGCGGGAGCTGGGTCTTTAATGCAGAGTAAGCTCGTGAAGCCCAGGTATTATCTTGTTTTCTTGCTGTTAATTTGATCTATTTGAGATCCCTTAACCTCAAAATGAACATGTCTGAATATACACTAGGCATATGAATAAAAATATATAGGAACTGTAATGAAAGAGAGGTCACCTTGCTGCCAGGGTTTCTTCAAGTTGTTTAATAATAAAATCACTGAGGTTCACTATTTGTGAATATACGATGTAATGATTAAATTAGGGATCTCCTGGGACCCTTAGTTTGGGATGTTTCCCATGGAGACATCCCAAACAGCCTCAAGGCTAACTTTTGCCTATGGAACCATTCTGCATTTTATCTTCAATAAGCAAATGAAGAGCAAGGTCCTGAAGGAGTAGAAAGTCAGCTACTGCTTTTGTACAGCTTACAATTTTGCAAGGCTCTGGTCCTCTTGGAAACCTCTGCATATTGCTATGTAAGTTTCAAAAACAATGGGAATAATTTCACATTCTGCTTTCATCTTGTCTTCATATATGTCAGGACTTTTCTAGCTGAATATTTCAGATAGGATTTCTTATCTTAGTTTTTCACTTATATCTTCTATTATATTACAAAACACAAAAATTATGAATTATGTGCAAGGATTAATTTTAAAAAGCACATATATATTCAGCATTATCTTTATTTTGTCTCAAGCATCAGAAACTAAGTGAAATTGAGGGGATGCCAACATAAGTCAAGCAGCCTCATATTGAAATATGTTGCGTTGGGGTGTCCTTGGGGTCTCATGCAGAAATATTAGCTTGTATCCAGCAGTGGTATAGCTATGCTATACAGTGTTCCAACTGAGCTAATCATCCCAGGAGGAATGCCATAATGATGTGACAAAAATATTTATGATTCTGGAATTAGCTCAGGCATCTCTTCATCATGCTGCTTTGTAATATGTGGACATAACCTTCGGAGCTCATGATATTCAGGAAGTCAGATTAGATAGGTGACCTGGAGGCCAGCTTGGGCCCTCAGTTCTATTAATCTATCTACATATCAGAACAAACCATAAACATATTAGAGGAAGCAGTAAAATAGCTCCATTAAACACCACATTAAGGGAACAAATTTCCACACAAGCCAGGGGGAAAAAAAAAGAAATAAAAGAAAAGGCAAGACATTCAAAGTTTTCTGTTTAGATAAGGTCAGAAAAAAGGAAAAAGACTTCACAATAACGTGTCCATTTCTTCTATGGTTTATAGAGAGAAAGAGTCAATTAAACTGCAAACAATGCTGCTGTGAGGAAAGGGAAAGCAAACCCAGAATTTTTGCAGAACTATTGCACTTTCCCAGGTTTTGTTGCTGCATGTGTTCTGTTCTAGAGTATTCCATATGATATCTAATCACCCCGACATTTGAACACCTTCCAATAATGCATTAAGCAACAAAAGTAACATCTGCCACATGTTCATTCTCACATCCCCTCCTCAGTGGCAGATGCACAAGAAATGCTTTGTCTAGAGTTCATTTCAGTAATAGAGTCATGTTGCTGCATGTTTTATGATATAGGCAAAAATAAGTGCTGAAGGAATTACTTTAGGACAGAAGGTATTAAGCTAGTTCTTCATTCATGGGTAAAGCATTGTAAGCCATTAGACCAGCCCCTGAAAATGCCTGTTGCTTCACAGACAGTCTTTAGGCTTTTTCTATCAAGTGTCATTGCTTCAGAAGCAGGAATTTATTAAAGGAAGGCTAGAATTTTAGGTGATAATACTAGTGTACTGGTTTGGGGTTATTGAACTATTTCAAACTTGATGAGTTGTTATCTTTACTGTAGAGAATGGGATGCAGGTTTGAGTCGTTTTCAGTAGCCGGTATTACTAAAAGGACAATCTGAAATGTTTTATACCACTTAGTGCTTCCTAGGCACTTAATGCTTCATGTTGAACTGAAAGGTGATGAGAGTTTGAATAATTCAGGCTAAATCATTATCTGCCAGTTTGTGACAGAAGCTGGACAGTGGCATTCCAGAAAGCACAGACTGGGAATAAAAAAAGAGTTTTTCATCAATAAGGGATATAGGAGTAGTCCCAAATCCTGGATTGAATTCACCAGTTTTGGGTACAAATACTTCCAGCCAAATGATAATTTTAGTTTTACCAAGTCTTTTCTTTGTCAGAGCATTGGCCAAGAGCAGCAGTCATTCTTCTGGTAGCTCATCTAAGTCACTATGCTACCAAGGATGAGCCATGATAAATATTCCTCTCCCTGTTTAATGTTCTGAGAATGTATATCACTACTTTTACTTTCCTTTTAGAACAATTTTGTGCAAGCAGGCAAGCATATGTATGCAGTCATAATATGTTTGTTTTCAGAGCTTATTGTATTTTTGTCTGAAATTTTTTTTCTTTTTTTGGTGCATACAGAAGCCCCTATGTTAATAATAGTTTCTGCTTGGTGCAGATAAGCAGCTCTTTGAAGCTGTCTAAGCAGGCAGACAGGCAGTATTCAAGAACCTGGGTGTATGAAACTGTATGCTTCTCCAGAATTAAGAATAGAACAATTCCTAGCTCTGCTTTTCTCTTGTCCTTCAAAAATAAATGGTTCTTTATTTAGCCGTTACTGTTTTTTGTTTTGTTTTGTTTTGTTTTTGTTTTGTTTTTGCTTTTGTTTTGGGTTTTTTGTTTGTTTGTTTGTTTTGTTTTTATTTTTTTTCCTTTAGTTATGAATCTCATACTTCTTCCTGATTTATGACAATCCCACCTTTAGGGTCTCCTTTTTCCTTCTGTTTGGATGATCTGTGGAGGAATCTGCTGTGGAAAAAATTGTGCTCCCACGCTTTCCATAGACCACTAAAGAACATAAATTGTACAATTAATGAAGAAAAAAAAAAAAGCAAAACTAAGAAAAAGCCAGCCAGTTGTGCCAAACAAACTAAGTTATGTCACTGTAGCAGATGAAGTTGTATTACATGGCACGGGTTCGCAGTCAGGGTGGGATCCAGATGGGTGAAAGCATCTTCTACACAGCACGGGGGACACCTGATCCTCACTGCCACAGAGTCTCCTGCAAGGAAATTAATCTAGTCTCTTTTTCTGGAATGCCACTATCTGATCTCTGCCCTGTTCCCTCTGATGCATTCCACTGGAGAATGGTGCTTCCTCCTGCTTGTTGTGACTATCTGGAGCCATGGTATGACAATCAGAAGATAGCCATAAAGGACTGTGAATCAGGCAATACACAACACATTGTGTAGCAACAAAAAGTTGTGCCTTAGGCAAAATAAAGGTATTACATACATTTTACAACGTTTTCCTAAAGGTATGTTATGTTAGTACATAAAAAGTTCTATGATACATGCATGGAATAAAAATGTGCATAGAAATTATTTATTTTTATAGAGGATTGCCTGAAAGAACTGAAGGAGAACTCATCAAGAGTGCCCTACTGCAAGAAGCTAACTTCCATTAAAATTAAATTGAGCCCATTCTATCACTGTGCATTCAAACTCAGGGAACAAGGCAAGCAGGGACACTTTTGCTGGCTTTGAACAGTATGCTCTCAGCATCTAAGATGAAGATCACTCGTTAAAGCAGAAAATACTCCCAGATGTTTACTGGCAACAGGCTGTTCAAGAGACTCAGCCTATGTGTAGCACAGGTAAACAGAGTGGAGAAGGCAAAATGGTCAGATTCAGTGGTGCTTCCACAGCCAAATGATGAACCTTTGAGTATGTTTCACATTTAGGTCTGATCCTACATCATAGTATTCTGGAAAAAACAAGGATATGAGAAATAACACCATTGCTTTTCTTGATAATCAAAAGAACTGAGGTAAAAGCTGACATCTCAGAGTTATTCAATACTGTTTTTTATTTTTTACTACTATGTTTACATTTTTGATGTCCTTTCTTCATAATGTTCTACTACTTGCAGAGAATTTATGTTTCTTTCCCAAGACCTAATGAACATGGAAATTCAGCATTATGAGCTGAAATCCAGGTGAAAACAATTAAGTAGGTCATCACACTTTCAAAAATGTCAGTTTTAATAGAAGATGCTGCCATCTCAGCCCTTTGGAAAAGTAGGTCTAATATACAGCTGCTTTACTGTAGACTCAGAAGCCCAAATTTAGATACTCAGCTCTCAATAGCTTCACTAATTTTCCTTTCATGTTTTGTTTTTATAAGTTTATTGTAGTATGTCTCTTGGTTTTCCAGTTCTTTTGAAAGTATTGGAAAAAAATATGATATGAGTCCAATACTAATTGTTTTCATCTTGGAATATTACTCATCTTTTCAAAGAAAAGCATCATTTCTAGGCAACATTGTGTTCCTTATTTGCACAGTTGTGTGTTGGCTACATCTCACTCCCATATATACATGCCAAAGATGAGTAGCTGTATGCATCCAAATGTATTATTTGTTTATAGAAGGCGTGCAAATTGTACAAAATAAATGTACTGAATGTGAGTATTTAAGCCCTTTTCTTCTGATCTTGTATTTTCCTTAAAACATGCATATTCCTTCCTCAGTGTTCTTCTAGCCAAGATTTTGAGAGTTCACAGCTAAGCAAATGAATAGAAAGATGTTCTACGGTTCTTGATTTTCCATCTATGAATTTTTGTAAGTGAAAACTCCATTTTTAGCTTCTTCCTTATCTTTTCTCTAGCTAAGAGGAATTTCAGATACTTCCAATAATGTAAAATATAAGTTTTATATGCATCACAAGAAAGCATAACTGCTTGATTTGGTATTTTGGTTTCTATGGGACTTGGTTAAACAGAGAAAATTCACATTTTTGTCTTCTATGAGGAGCTGAATTGTTTGCAACTCATTTATTTAGGTCAAACTATTTAAAAAAGAGAAAGATATCCAAGATCAGAATCAGAATGTATTATGTCTGTGTACACAATAATGCTGTTGATCTCCTTACTCCACTCTTCTGAGAAGAATCCATAGCTGGAAGTAAAAGAGCAGAAGGAAAACAAAGGCCAAGAATAGCAGACCTCCCACTGGGATCATAGTCTTTGTCTCGTTCTTTCCATTACAATGGCTTGGAATGGTAACAGAGCCCATGATGTATCATTACATGTGACTGAAGAGTCCCTGGAAGGGTGGTCAAAGACACTTTTACCATTAGAAATAATCATTCATTTTGTAGATGAATAATACAGTGTGACTAAAATGTCCTTAAACCTTTAATTAATATTTCCAAGTGACAGATTTCTTCTTATTTATATAAACGCTACTGATGAAAATAAAATTTTGGTTTAGAAACTGTATTTTCTAAATTAGTGTGCTACCTTTAAGGCAGATTTAGGGCCATATAATAAGAACAACCTGCCACATAGAAACTGGCAACAAGAGTAATTTTTCTTAGATGGCTTGTGTTCCACTGTCTAGTGGTGGTCACTGGAAGTGATGTTTCTGCAAATATTGAGTATTCTGAAGGATGCTTGTGTATGTAACCTGCTCAGATGTACACTAAAACACAGACCTCCTGTCTTTAATGAAAACCAACCACTTATTAAGATTTCTCATATGTAACTTTGAAAATTACTATTTTGCAGACTTGGAATAATAACAAAGTACTTTTTAATTTCTAACAATATAGTGAAAAAAACCAATACATAAGAATGAAAAAAACCTTTCAAAGTATTTTCCAGAACTACCATCTGAAAAAGTAATACCTGACAGGGAACAGGGCCTGTCATGTTGGCAGATGCTCCAGACTCTAGTAGAACATGCACTGCCTTCTCCCACTGGTGATACCAGCTTCCAAAAGAAATCATGGGTGAGTAGACCCAAGGACAGGTTTTCTTGCCATATCCACCTAAATGAACAATTGAGCATTTGTGGAGTCCTCCAGCTGGAGTGACCCAAAGCTGCAGTGCTATGGATCAGCTGGTTTCCTCTGGGATAGAAAGATTTTGCTTTACATTAGAGATGACAGTCTGCTCATTTCTTTTTTCCCTCTTATGTAAGGCCTTTTATTCTAAGGCATGCTGCTCAAAACCATGTTCTCAAGCAACGCTGGCATTACTTTCCAAACAATCTTTATAAAACACTGTAAAGTCTGCTTAGCTATATTACATACCAAATGTTGCTTTATAAGTGATTTATACATTTAATGATCTGCGAAGTGATTTTTCAAAAATTAGTTATAATCTTATTCCTGGTCTGTGTAATACCCTTAGTGTATTTTGTATTATACAAGAGATGACTCAGTTGTAGTGAAGTCCAATATTTTAACTTTTGCTTTGTCCCCTAATTTTGCCCCACAAGTACAAACTTGCATTATTATGTGCCCTTTTCTTCACTCCTCACTCTTTTGTATCTAAATACATGGAGTCTGAACTTAAACCTGAAATAGAAAAACTTTTTTACAGAGTAGGTCCATTACATGAGAAAATGCTCTAATTAAGGGCAAGGTGTGACTTCTTATTTCATGAATGTGAGGTCTGTAGGTTAGGCAAGCCAATATTTCTACTGGAAAAAGTGACTGCCAGATGGCAATCTAGAGGGTAACACAGAATCTGGACCCAGTTTCCACATAGACTTAACAAGAGAATTAGTAAGACATTCCATATGAATGTTTCCAACTGCTTTTAGCCAAGTCTCCCTGATGTTGCCTTTTCTTCATCTATGCCACTGGGTAATTACCTCCTAATTTCTGCTGCTGACTCCTCTCTCCAGCTGCAGCACAGCTCATTAGCTTGGGCTCTGTTACACTACCTCTCTGTCTGACTGTCAGTGCCATAGATTATAAATCATTTGAGGTCATGGCTGGTACTCTTGTATGTTTTCTTTCAGGCAAACCAAATGCGACCACCAAACATTGGTATTAGATCATATTAATTACTTTCATAAGCCTTTGAATGAATTATTCATGGTGGTATTTAATCTGGATTTATATTAAAAGGAAAGTTTGAGTAATTACGTCCTTTATTTGACAGACACACTACGTAATGAAAGTATATTTTAAGTCTTGTACATACAGGAGTCAGAAAAGCGTAAGTGTCATTGAAGACTCACTACACAGCTTCTAATATATGAAAGATGGATTCCAGAAACAGAATCTGCTTTTGGAAACTGACAAAGTGACCCACCAAAAGGGGTCAAACCAGTTCGGTCCCAGAGCAAGGGGCAGAACACAGTAATTTTCCCACTAATCAGACTTTCCATTGCAAATTTGACAAACAAATGTACCTAGTGTTAAATGCCAACATGAAAACTTCAATTAGATGCAGCTAATGGGAAACTGTTTTGCAGACTTCTCAGCAGGAGTTGAGTAAAAGGTCGGGATGTTTCTTTGCTGAAGAGGGTTTGTCAAAATTAGCGACTTTTCTGTCTGATTTTTACATTCTTTCAAAAGTGTCACAAAAAAGCAAAGAAATCCTACAACAGAGAAATAAGAAGCTTTAAAAAAGTTGAGTGAATTCAGCTTAAATTTTCCTTTCAACTGTTTTGACCACTAAAATGCTCTCTCTGTCTGCCAAATGTAAAGCTGCTTCAGATGCAAAACCTCCACAGCATCAGCAACAGAGTAAGACAGGTGAGATATGTTCTTCCCAACTGGCATTGTCTGGGGTAATTATATTTTAAAGATCTATTAACATGAATTCTAGATTGAAATACAAAATATTCTTTTGTCTGAGGATACTGGAATATTTCAAAAGCAAAGGAAAAAATGCCTTGATAGACTAGACCAAAATGCCATGTTTCTCCTTCCTTTAACTGCATTTTACAGATGGATTGATGTGTTACAACCATTTGAGAAGACAGACTAGTGCACATGACAGAAACAAAACATCTGATTGAATCTGGTTTGACTTTAACAGAGAAGTGAAGTGTTTATTTCCCTTGTCAGTAGGCTGACAGAATTAGACAAATATTGGCATATGGATTATTTTAAATGAATGTCATTAATATAAAAATCTATTGAGAAAATTACAAATAGCAGAATGGAGTTCAAGAGGGTGGCCTTTGTATCAGTTCAATCTTCCTCTCCCCCCATACCCTCAAGCAACCATGACTTATATGATAGTGCTTTTTTCCTTAAAGCTTGCTGATTAAAATTAAGCTAGTCACTCTTTCCACTGGCCCTTTTCAGACTGCACTATCACTGCTGTTTCTGTTTGCATTGTAAGGTTGATCAGATTAAAAGTCACAAGGCTCAGAATTATTTGTCCAGCATTTTCCTTTGTCTGAAAAATTATATAGCTAAATATCAGTACTTTTAGCCTGCAGCCCTACTGATACACACAGGGGTGGTTTAAGGAGGAAAGACTCAATTTTAATAATGGAGCTGTCAGTTTCAACCAGGGCCTTCATTAATAAAAGAAATGACAAGTGCATGCCACTAACAGGTTACTTCTTGGTCACTTCTTTGTTGTCTAGCAAATAATTTCACATCACAAATAATAATCATCAAATACTATTTCCAAATCTGTTGATGTCTAATGTACAGACATCTCTGTATTTCCTATTCATTAAAATTGTTTTGCTGTTATTTTTCAAAATAATTTATAGTAGAGGCTATGTTTTAGAAAAAGAGTTTACCCTAAAAATCCCCACTCCCCACAGGTTGCCTGTAAATGTCAACATGATTGTCAGTATTGTGTAATAGATGAATAATTGCCATAGAAATTCTAGTTATGGAACATCAAATGCAGGGCAGATGATGTTCTTGCAGCACAAGATCATTTAGAACTGATAACTTAAACTTGAAAACTCATCTACAATCTATTTACCACTTTAGTGTTTTGTGATACATTTATGCATCCACTCATTTTATCCCAAGAAGATCTGTCACATTCTGGGAAACAAGAACAAATTAATTTGCTGACTATCTCATGTCTGTGACAAAGCTCTGATTTAGTCTAAAAGTGAAAATACAGATAATGAAAGAAACTACTTATATAAAGGTTGATGATGCCAAGATACTGACTTGAAATTAAAGTGAAATGAAAGCAAAAATAAGACACAAAATCTTTTAAAACAAAAGGAAGATATTCCACTTTCTTCTTTCTAAACATTAAATTTTTCATAACACATATTGTGCTCACTGATGTAGAAATTTACATCCCTCCATCTGTAAACAAGAAAGATGTATCTTATTTTCCTAGCAAAAGCAAATGGAAAATAATGGAAGAGCTGCCCATTTCTTTTCAGTTCACTATTGGACAGTGACTTGTGCAGGTCATGAGCATGTGTTGAAACATGCATCAATTTGCCATGGGATATACTTCATTTAAATACAAAGTTAATTTTCTGGAAAAAAAGATAAGTTAGGGTATAAATATAATTTATGCATTTGAAAATCACGCTTAGTTGAGATGCTTCCTCTAGTCAAACATATGCAGCAAATCCTATTTTGAGGGGCAGAAACCTATTTAAAGCACATCCAAAGCACAGGAGTACCTAACATGTGAGAAAGATTTGAGTAATCACAGAATCTGCCTTTGCCTCTGGAATAGGAGAATGAATTTCTATGGAAAAAATATTTCTATGAATTCCCAACACATATTAAAAAGTTCACACATATACATTTTATTGGGCCCACTTTTGTTGAACCCCCAGTACAAACAGAAAAGTGGGCTTAAATTGTCTTTACATCAGTAAAGGTTTGTTCCCTTTGCTTTTCCCTGAATATAAGCAAAGACATAAGTGGTGAGATTGGGGTGGGAGAAATACAATTTAAGTCATTGTCCCAAAGCTAACCCACCAAAAACTGCAAAAGGGTCAGGAGGGTAAAAAGGGCAGAACAAATATCATCTAACCCCCAAGTTCTGATTTTGTGGTTGTTCTACATGCTTTCAAATTAACATAGCTGATGTAGAGAGGTGTATTAGCACATAATGGTTAGGATACCATTTTTTCCAGTTATTTCAAAAGCTGTACTAAAGAACATCAGCATCATAAGGGTTGCTAGGTAGTTGGAAGGGAAGTGGTTTAGGGGAAGAAAGACACACAAGAACAAGGGACAGATTTACCCAAGTTATATATATAGCTCTAAAGAAACCTCAGCCTTCTTTACTGCCAATCTACTGACCTACTTGCTGATCACAGCCAAATCTCATGTACAAAAACTTTACTTTTATATCCTGCTAGACGTGCAACCCGAAATTTCTATGCAAATGTTATTTATGGAAGTCTTCTTATGCAAGAAGTGTGACTTTAAAAAAAAATAGAAAGAAGAAAAAAAGGCAAGCCTTAAAGAATGTCTGTGGGACAGAGGAACAGTGCTGATCCTATGAGCCAAGTGCAGATCTCTATCTCCGGCACAACTAAGGAGCACTATGAAAACAACTCAGAAAGCTCTCCTCCATTAGCAGGATGTAGAGGAAAGGACTGGCTAGAGCATGAGGAAGAGTCAGTTTAGGGGATGGATTAAATGGAAGTCTTCTCTGGCCTCTGAGCTAATTAACTGTAAAGTTTACTGTGGAACACTTTAGATGCTTACTTTCTGGCATCAGGGTTGTATTTAGAGGCTAGGGAATAATATCTTTAGCTGTTATTAGAGTTACAGAAAGATTTTGGTTCAAACACAGAATAAGTCTGGAGTAATTGTCAACAGATTGACTGAAACAGTCAATAAATATTGTTTCATCTAACTTTTCATACTGCAAAGAAAGAGTTTTTCCCTAGAGAAATGTCATTGTAGGTTTCATTCTCATATAAAATAAGCTTTTATTACTCATCTAATTTAAGAAACATTAAAAAAATAAGAATAAGCACAAATGTAATCATCCTCTTATATGCTATGAGTATCACATAATTATGCTTTGCTTCCACGTTATTACATATGGAAACTATAAATTCAATAGAAAACTCTTTTCCTGAAAAATTTTAAGTAATCATCTCAATGCTTTAATATTGCTTATATGTTCATAATTCTATATGAGATCTCTTATTTTCAAGATAAAACTCACCAGGTTATCTGAAGATATTTTACTCTGCCTTGTGAAGGCGTTTGTTTTTCACATGTATCATTCCATATCAAAGCTTGTAATATGACTTTTAATTTATCTTACTCTCTCCTTTATGTTTGATGCTAATGACCCCTGGATTTTTTTAAATGCACAGAATTTTTAACTATCCCATTAAGTCATGATGAAGTTTACAATAGCTGAGACATCTGGCCTGGATGTGATATATATGGAAGATAGTCACCTCACAAATCAGCAGTCTTTGCTGCTTGAGAGAGATTAGTCAGGAGGGTTACTTTAAAGCTTCCTTGGATAAAGAGATCAGACACGTCTCCCAGATGTCAAATGACTCTGTCTCTTCTGGAGAATGTATTGAAAGGTGACTATGAAGAAGAACTGGGTGGCCCAGGAGGTATGGTAGCAGATTGTGCAGCTATTCATCTCCAAGCCATTTTTTGGAAACTACTAATGGCCTGAAAGATTTTATGCCAAGCCAATGAAATAATAACTATTAAATACACTGTTACTGCATTTATGGAGGCTCTACCATAGCTGTCAACCGTAGAAGCCAGAAATAACATACATTAGAAATTACTAAATGCAGTGTCCAGCACTTGTTGTAAATTGTTGGTGTTAGATCCTGGTGGGAATCTGTAACCCTGTTTTCTCTGAAAATTTTTAATAAAATTGAGCATAATAGAAAAGGGAGGAAGAGTCCATGAACGGCATTTTTATACAACCCCTCCTCATTTAGTAGAACAAAGATTGGCTTCATGGGGTTGAGAAAGCAACACAGTAGCAACAGTCACTTGTTCAAAAACACAAGGAGAGGGGCAGGTGTCCTGATTTATTTACAGCATTTGTTCAGAAAGTGTGGGGACCCACCTCAGCCTGGAGGGTTTAAATGGTTAAATTACCAGAAAAGTGCAACAGTCATGGAGACAGGAAGCAGTTTAGATAAGTAATGGCTACTAAAGGTACAGGAATTGCAGAGGAAGGAGACTATTTTCTCTGACAATGCTTTGGAGTGGGGGAGCTGCTGCTGGGTGGTTGATGTATTTCACTCTACACAGCCAAACCCAGGTTTAAATCAAAAACAAATTCCTGGGCTAAGGAAAGATCAGAGCTTAGGACTGATCACTCCTTATAACTCTCTTTTCTGTTCATTAAATGAACCTTGCATTTGTGTATGTTTTGCAGTGCTAGCTCACTTAAATAGCTGGAGACAGGGCTGTGCTCATGATGCCTTTGTAGCTCTATGCTTAAGGCACTTTTCCAGGATGTGGGTTTGAATGCACTCAAGCTACTGCCAGGTAGTCCCAAGCTGCCTGTCTTTCAGATTAATGTGTCAAGCAGCATTTTAGATAATTATCTACAGGTAATAGCCAACATAAGCCCCTTTAAAATGAATTATTCTTGCTCATACAGGTACCTAGGTTAGGTAGCAGCTTGACAATAATGGAGGCATCTAGCAAATCACTACATTTTATAGATGTAGATGTGACAGAGGCATGGGAGTTGCTTCCTGCAGACACACCCCTACACTCAGTACTTCTCGATGCCTGACTACAAATGACTTCAGACTCTGTGTGAGGTTTCTGAAGAACGTTTTTCAGTGTTGACATACTAGGTATATAGGGTGCCATCTATTTTCTTATCTTCTGTAAAGTGGGCTGGTGTCTGACATCTGAGAACACATCCTGAGCTTTGGAAAAGCACAGAGCACTGAGGTCCTGGACCATGTGCCAGGAGATATGGAATGTGCAGGGTTCTGTAAGGTAGAGACACATCACCTTATTAAAGAACTGCTGAATAACACAGTTCCAAGAATACAGACATTCTACATGTTAAGGCTATACTTGCACAATTCCCAAAACAGGTGATATTTATAGAGCTTTGCTTCGACTCTGTCTGTGCTATGAATAGCCTTATAAAACAGAACCAGTCATTTTAGTGCATTTCATAAGCAATTTTTATATGGATCTTACTTTATTGCCAGATTTAATTAATTTTTAAAAGAAATATATGGCAAATGGGTTAGATACTCAATTAGCTGGAGAGAACATAAGTATGGGGATTAATGAAGACACTGTAAAGATGGGGGAAAGGGATTGAGGCAGAACAAACATGCTTTCTCCATAATTTTTCTATTGCTTTGATGAAACTGAAACTGATCCACAGGGCAAATGTCATGGCAGCCATTTTGGACTTTTTTGTGTCTTCTTTTTCTCTATAAAACCGGAGCCAGAGATCTTCAGGGAACAGAATTATCACACACTTGGTGGTTTTGCCTCAATCTTCAACTATTTTGGAAATGAACACATGTTTATATCTCAGAAATAGCTGAAGAGCCTCTAGTAATGCATCCTATTATTTATTAATTGGCTATTTACTCTGAAGGCCATTTATCTTCTTATTAAAACGAAATCAAATCAACTGTTGCTGTTGGCAGCTCAGTGTGGAATAATGCAGTTTTAAGATAAATGAAAGGCCTTAAGTGTATGAAAAATGTGGTTAGAAAAAGCAAAACAGAAGCCTTGAGACCCTTTCCTTGGAAAAAGTGTCACAGTAGTTTAAGGTCACTCTGTGTAGCTGTATAGCAATATCATTTATTATGCCGCTTCTAATCCTACCAAGTTTTTGTAATGAGACAATCTGAGTAATTGTAATTGATGGTAAATTTCTACAAGTTGGGGGGTATGTTTATGCTTTATGAACCATCAGACAAGGTTGTTTGAGATGGATGTGTTTAATGATATTCTGTTTTAGGGACTCAGTCTCTGAGCTGGCCCAGTTTGGGTTTGTTTCTGTCACAGAAGGGTAGACTAGTAGTGGGTAGTTTGGGTTTACTAAGTGGAGCTGACTGCCAGTATGTTTGTATTTGAAGCTTGCCCAAAACAGACTCCAACAGATATGGAAAGCAAAAATAATTATGGAGAGTTTTATGAAAAGGAGCCTATTTTACTGATCCTGGTTTTGGAGTTTTTACTTGACTACTTGAACATAATAATAAAGGATCACCCAGCTCTTAGCTATTCTCAGTTCTCAAGAATAAGTGTAATCAAGTATGACTTTTGACTGCCACACTAGTCACTCAAAAACCCACATTAAAAAAGTACAGGGAATGAAAAAACGCATAACAGGAGATAAAGAGCAAATGGAAGGAACACTGCAATTTTTCAGAGATCAGATAGTAGGACCTGGAACGAAAAAGACTGTCCAGATGCTGCCTCCTTTAAGAAATCAATTTTCCTTTTTAATTCTTCTAGCCTCTTTGCATTTATGCTGTGGGTTATGACTCAAAAATGTGTCTGGAATGATCCATTCCAGTGTGTCATTTAGCTCTCTTTGGAAAAAAAAAAAAATCAAATCAAAATGTCATGATTTTCCTGCTAATAATGCCATTATTTCTATCTGGCCTGCTATGACTGTAGTCTTTGGCCAGGCTGCATTCTTTCAGGCTGCAAACACTCAGCTTATATGAATTATACAAGTCGAGCTTATGCAAGCAATGTTGATTAAAGATTTTCCCTGGCCTAAAGGGTTGCTTAAAGGGTATGGTAAATATTTGGCATTACAATATCAAGCTTGAGATCCTGAGTAATTTATGACGAAACACCTGCACAAATGAGCTGAAAGAAACAGAGCATGCTGAATTATTGCATGAGTTACTGAACCCAAATAGCTTCATATGGCCACACAAGAAAGCTGAGAGGCTAAAAATATAATTACTTTCAGTCATTGTGAGGCATGGAAAATAGATCTGTTGTGTGGTTTAGGGTTTTATTTTTAATACAAAATCACAAGTCTGTCTGATAGAGGATACTGTTTTGATATTCTCTTCCTAAATTTCTCCAAGTAAAATGACTGTACTCTACATAAAAATTTGATTAAAATAGTTGTATCAAATAAACATAATGAGTTGCACATTCACACCCTTCTATAAGAATGGAGAACCATGCTTTGTTCCCCCTCCCTCCCTCCCCCTTTCCATTGCTTTACAACCAGGGACTCACCTGCCAGGTAACACTCAGTGAGCAAAACCATAAGGTATTAGCTGCTGCCAGGATCTCTGCTCTGGACACTGGGGAGAAAGAGAGACTTGTGATGTGGAAAGTACAGAAAACTGCAGTATTGTCCAAAAATGCTAATTCGTGAACTCACAGTTCACATGTTGAACATATTCATCATTTTGAATCCTTCAGCCAGTGGAACCAGTATCCAGTTTTCCTTTCTTCTGTAAACAGAAGCTTCCAAGGTTTAATTTAATACTTATTTTACAGGGATTTAAGTAAAATGGGAGACCCAGCAACTTATGGCTTTCATAGAATTACTTAATACCTAAGTGCCTGAAGCTTAGTAATGATGTCATGGTTTTTTCACCTTTTTTGATCAAGTTCTGTGTTTATACAGTATCAAACCAGAAGAGAGAGAAGGATTAGCATAAGACACAGAAAGGCTGCAAACCCCTGATATTTGAATCGGAAACATCTATTGGTAGATCTTTGCACAACATAAGTCCATGGAAATCCAAAACCCAGTTTGTTGGAAACAGACAAACCCCGTTGAGATATCTGCAAGAGATTCCTGAGAAGCATAGTTATGCAGTTACCTGTGTAATGTGAGGTAAATCTAATGCAAAGAAAGGAGAGATGAGGAGTAATAATCAGTTAAATAAGTGATTATCTCATATTTTTTCCCAAACTCTGCTTCAGACAGTCATTTGCTCAGAGCATTCTGTGTTACTCTTTTCTATTTGTCACTATGAGTTAGGTCTGCTGGTATATGTAAAATAAGGGATTCCTTTTGTCTGCTCTGGAACTGTGAGTCACTCTACAGACACTGTCACATGAAAGAGCAGTTTCCTCAAACTATTTATGTTTGATCAGGCTGTCAATGCCCAAAGACACAGAAGACCCTTGTGCCTGATCAGCCAGTCTATATCCTGTTATGGGGACCCCACTGAACAGCTGGATATATCAGAGAGTGGTTCTGGGGTGTGTACTAACAGCATATCAGAGTCAAATTCTTTATATCAGTTTAGAAACAGAGGCCTCTTTCTGGATTTCCCCATTCTTAGTTGGCATATTACCAGTATTTTCAAACTATCAACTATCAGTGGCTGCTAGAGCCCTTGAAGGACTTGCACTAAACAGTTTACAGAATAACACATTTTAGTAACAAATGCAGTGATAATAGTAAACTGTGATAGATTAAGTTGAGAGATTGATGTTGATAATATACTGACTGGCTAAAATGAATTTGAGGCAGGCAAGTTCTAATGCCTAATGAGTGCCAGCTCAAGGTAATTATTTAGCATGTATAGAATAAGGTTCTTACCCTATATATGTCCCTGTGGAAGGAGAAGACAGGTACAGCTTGTCAGCGATGCCAGCAGTTACAGTGGAGTCTCCTCTGACCTCCCTTCCCACTTGAGCTATATTTATATTATTTTCTTTGAGGGAGGGCGAAGGTAAAGTTACAGTTGATGTAATTTCATGTTTAGGTGGATTTTGAGTGACTTTAGTCATTAGTATTTGTAGAACCATGAAAATTAATATGTATTTTCAAGGTAATGAAGCAAAGTTCAGCTTTCATTCACCACCTGGCACATTCCTTTGGCTTTCTTCCCATTAGAGACATTGTTTTCAACAGAGCATGATCACAATCCCATTGTGTTGCTCCATTCTCTGTGTCATAGGTGCATTGATTTCAACAGAGCATGACCACAGTACCTCTGTGCCACTCCATTCTTTGTTTCACGTCTCCCTTAGAGCTGTACACCAAGCTCCCTCTGTGCTCCCCTTCAAAGGTGTGCAGACAGTTTGTTCCTGGTGAACTATAGCCAATGTATACACTCCTTATTGCTGACCTTTGCTTTTCAGTATTTTAAAGCTGAGACACTTTAATTTCCATCATCCCTTCTCATTGTTTCAGCAAATGTGGATTAGTAGGCCATGGAAGATTGGCAGTGCACAATAAGAACTGTACATATATAAAATGATGTACTGAAAATGGATGACTGAAGGTAAGAAATCACTGGTGCACCTAACAAATAATGAACTGAGAAAGGAGTAGCTTTCTTTTGGTTAGGATCTATGAAAATAAGGCAGGAGCAGATGTCCAAACTACTCTAGCCCTTTGAAGTGGAGGTTTTTTATAGGAAAAAAATAAAAAAGGTTGTTACTGTCTGTTGGTACTTGAGAAAGTATTTTTACACAGATGGACCCCAAATGAGAAGGGCAGTGCTTGATGGACTGGCTCCAAAATCCAAAGAGTGTATTTAAATCTGTATGTATACAAAGCATATGCCTGTACATGTAAGTACATTCATATAACATGTTTCCACCTGGGCTCCAAAGTCTGGGGGAAGCTTTTGTGAAGGCAACTCATGCTTCCCTTATGCTGGTCTGTATTTGAAGATGTTCTAAGTGTGCAAACAATGCACTGGGCATTTTGTATGAATGTATGGGTGAATGCAGACTATAGGAACAACTTCTAAGTTTCTGAGTCTGATCATAATAATTTGGCCTATTATCAGTATACCTGACTCAGCAATACTGAAGGAGAACCAGATCTCTATATGATGTAATAAACTTCTGATTATTACATGGAAACATTTCTTTCTTTGCTGTTAAACAAACATGGGAAGCAGAATATCAATTCCTTCTCCAGGAGCCAACAAGTCACTCTCTTTTGCTCACTCACTGATAGCACTGTATCCTACTATCCATTAAACTATTCATACCAGGGAGAGATAGCATCAGACATTGTCCAATTCTGCCAGTGCCCCCAAGATCTGATAGGTGAGAAACAGACAAATCAGCAAGCAATCCATGCTTAGCACTACAGAGGAAGGCAAAAAATCTTGCCTGGCAATTAATTCCTTCACAGTTGCAAAGCTAGAAATCTAACTTTGAATATCTGATCAGAAGGTGTTGACCAGGTATCCCAGGGAATTAATTCCTTGCATTGCCTGAGACAAGTTATCAAGTGCTGAAGAAGATGGGAAAAACTTACTGTAATGTAACCACTTTTTAAAAGCACCAGAGAAAATACATCTACTCTAATCTTACCAGCTAAAGAGCTGATACCTTAAAGGCTGAGACTTCACTAGCTCCCAGTTTTCAGGCTCGTTCATGAAACAAGGGTTAAAGGGTGGGGTTTAGTGAATCCAAGCTCAAATACAACTGTGCAGACCAACTGCTTACACTCCTGAGACACAAAACTTCTCACAAAAAAAATTAATATAAACATGTTTAAGAAAGATTTATATAATAATAAAAAATTCCATGAACTGGTGACTTCATCTCTTCTTTTATTCCAACTTAAATTATTTCCACTGTCTTTCATATTCTGGTTAAATTAAAATCTTACTCAAAATCCTACTGATCTGACTATGATTTTTTTTTCAGACAGAATGAACAACCCAGCTTTCTGGAAACAGATGTTCAAGGACCTATACATGGAATTCAGATAATCCCTTAACTGTATCTTTGGTGATCTAGATATACTAAATGTCATATCATAATGACTGTTTTCTAGTTTCTTTAACATTGTTTTTTATGTTGTTCTTTTCTTCCCCTTACATCTTTAACATTTCTATATTTGAATTTGAGTACCAGGTCTGGAAATGGCACTAATGTCCTAATTTTGATTGAATATTGTGGCAAGAATTCCTGTTTCTATTCCATATTTTTCTCTTTAAGTACCCAAATATCAATGGAATGAAATTTTTATCTATTGCAGTACAAGACCTGCCCAAAATAATTGTATTTACATCAGATTCTCATTCTTTGTTGACATAAATTTTTCACTTCATGTATGTTGTCTTGAATTGTTATACAGTTAGAAACAGTTCAAAAATCCATTTAATTTAAAATCAGTTTCTCAAATAATTATAAATCAGATCCACTCAATTCTTCTGCCCAGAAATTGAATTATTCCACACCACCATGCTATTTTGAAAATTTTGGGCAGTAAAAATTTTTGCCTTTCATCTCAGGTTTTGCATCAAAATACTCAGGTTAGATTAAAAATAAAAAGGGTTATACATAAAAACTTTTAGAAAATCTGAGAGAAGGACAGAAACCAGACCTAAAGTTCATTGGGGCCATTTTTCCCCCCCATTATTTCATGTCTTTGACCTAATTTTGAGTTGGATGGGAGTACCCTCATCCGCCAGCCGTTCATCTCTGGTGTCTCGCCTTTTGTAATACCTGCTCATGGGAAGAATGTTTTTAAAGGTGGGAGGAGGGAGAGAAACAGAAAGCCCTAGGTTTGCTCCCTTATAAATCTCAAATTCAAATCATGTTTGTATCCATCCATTTCAAACTTCATTCTCCAGTCTTTGGAGAAGCAAAGACTTTTCTCATTTTAAAAACAGGGCAATTGGTTCTAATTGAAATTTTTTGTTTTACCTCCTTACTCCTTTGTTGCTAATATCTCTTTGGACCACCCAACATAACTCAGCTATCTTTCCTTGGCATTCATGAACTCAGAATCCTTGCAAATGTTGTCCCTATTAGTCATTGCTTGGCCCAGCTACAACTGGCATAGTGAGGTTTTCAGAGCATTTTTAATTTGCAGTCAGTTCCTTTTGACTCTTGGACATGAGACCAAAGACAGGATATCATACGCTAAATCATTGTGATAATTAGCTTGATATATGCTTCTTAATTAGTATAATTGTAATTGGCAAAAAACTCTTGTTTTCATGACATGGGGGTTAATGATATATATAAATTATGGTGACACTGTCCCATTAGTTGGAGTGCCAAAGCCATCTCTGTGGAGGGCATACATAGCAGAGCTATAATTCTTCCAATGGTCTAGCTCTATGGTGGAGTTCTAGGATCTCAGTAACTTGCAAGAGCCTGGGTGGCCCAAAGTCACCATTTGGGTGGCCCATGCAGCAGAATTTCACTGTTCTGAGTAGTCATGGTGTGTTTAGACTGACAATGTAAATGAACACAAAAGTCCATCACCCCCTAGGTGGGAGCAAGGCACAGAAGATTGGGATAGCATGCAACTGAAGGCGCATTGCTCCTCCAGGATTTAAAAACTTCCAATTTAGTACATTGTCTACTCCTAATCCTGAATGCAGATGGCGTCAGAAATAGTTGTGCTTAAATTAGAACCAAGACAAGATGTACAAGCTGAGTTCAGGCTCCTGCAGTCATCCTCCATTCAGGGTTGCAGACAGACAGAACTAAATGCATGTGGTTCTATTTCTGCCTCTTCCCTTTGCTAGCTGAAACCCATATGTGAATCACAGTGTGCCTGAGATGTTCTGCTAGTATATATCATTGTTCAAAGTGCCATGTGTGCACTTACTTCACTTAATCTGTGTTCCTTAAGGGATAGTTCATTTTAAAGCTGAGATAAGATCCTCCTAAATGTGATCTGTTGGTGTGTTTCCAGATGGACTGGCAGATCTGGTAAGCATTTTGATGATACCTGAAGTCTAGCACAGGCTGCTAGAAGCCAAGTGAGTGATTTGCAAGTTATCAGTGAAATTTGGATCAGACCCTTCATGAAAGAAAAATGTGCTGTGTTGGTTACTGGTGGTAGTAAAGAACATAGATGCGTTTCTGGAAGGACCAAGCAATGTAAAATCAGAACTGGTGTTTTGTGCAGAATGGAAATAAGACAATAGGAGATCACACAGACAGCAAGAAGCTTTTCTTCCTAAATAAGTGGTATAACCTGAATATATATGGAAATATCTGACTTGCCCTATGCTTGAAAAGCACAGGGCTCTCTCACCATGTAAAAAAGCAAAATATTTCTGGCCATTTTTATAGTTTTTAATTGCTGTTAAAAGCAGGAGTATGTTGTTATAAATATGCTAAATTCCTTCCTTCATGTCCTACATGTTTAGCATTTTCCACATAGGAAATGTGGCTTCTCTTGATTTATGAAATTCAAGGCTCCACAGACAATCTCTCTCAATTCACTCAGAGAGGACCATTTGGTTCCCTTGGTAAAACGTGTATCTCCAGAGGACAAAAATCAGTGAAAGATTAAAACTGGCAAGCATTATTTATCCATCATGAACTTTTCCTCTGAGGTTACTACAGAGCAAACTGAGCTGTATGCTACATTTTTTGCCATTTTTATTGTACTGTTTTTCAAAAGCTGTGAATTTTCAGCATAATTGCGTGTGGTATAGTTCTCATCGCAGCAACCCAACAGATCTGTTAAAAGAAGAAAAGAAAGCCAACTAGGCAATGTACTTAAAATTGGGTTCCTATGACTGTGTGGGGTCTTTGAAGTGTTTTTAAAATGGCAAAATGGTAACATAACAGTGTTTCTATGACTGTATATAGGCATTGGCTCAAATTCACAAATCCCAAATTCCACCCAGTTCTCTGTGCCTGGTGTTTTCTATTGGCAGGGCACTTCCTGCAGCCTAGAGCAAATCAACAGGAAATATTAGAGCTTGGATGGATTTAAGATGCCTAAATCTGGAATCTACTTTTGTTGAAATTCTTGACCCAGATCACCTGCCTTTCAGTCTCAGGTGTGAACCAGAAAACCAGTCAATTCTGTCCCTACCACTCCTGTCTTCTATCTCCTCTTCCTCTTTTAGCATAAAATTTACTTGCTTCAGTGGAAGAACAGCAAGCTGGAGGGTGGTGATTGATATAACACCACATATAAACGGTGGTCAAGAACATAATAATAACTTTGCTGCTGCTATCAAGGGACTGAGCCAATTAAATGCCATATTTTAATATAAACTTTTGCCAGGACTGTATTTGCTTTATTGAAGTTTCTAACAAGCCTTTAATGTTGCTACAACAGGATATTACTTTTTCTTCAGATAAAATATAAATGTTCTGCTAAAAAAGGAGTAGAAACTGTGCTACAAGGTTATGTATTAAACAATTTCTGCATACTTCCAAGCACTGTAACTTAATCTTAGCATAGTAGGGGCACAGGTTTGCTATGGTGCAAGATGTGAAATGTTTATATAAACCACAGTTAAAAGAATTTCTAGGCTCAGTTCAAGAGTTTACACTTTCAAAGTCATTCCACCAGGGCATTCATCATGATCACACAATTGCTTTGTCTGAGTTCTTTAATTCTTTCACCCCTCTGAAACTGTGTATTTAAAAACCTATCACAGGATTCCTAAACAGACGAGGTCAGCTAGGTGTTGTAATCACATCTCTTCACTAAAAAAGCCATATGTAATCAGCTGAGCTTTGGCTCCAAACTGTTGTAAACTACCAACTTATATGAGTATTACTGGGAGGAGACCTAGGGAAAATGTCTGTGGTATCTACTAGCTATGTAATAAACAGAGTTATGTCTATGATTAGCACTCAAGCAAATAAATGCAGATGCTTTTACAGTATCTAAATAGTTTTTTTCTAGTGTTGGTCAGGCCTGTTAGCCTGGCTGCTCCTCAGAGGGCTTGGATACTCTGGTCCTGCTGTCTGGAGGTGGATGCTGGAGAGCAGGAGCAATGCCTTCTCTCTTGGAGCATATAATGTCTCGGGTTTGAGAGGCCAGGTTTTGGTACCAAAGGTGCTGCAGGGGTGTCTTCTGTGAGGAGATGCTGGAAACTGCCTCCATATCTGACAGAGCCAACTCCAAGAGAGATGTGCTGCTGGCCAAACTGACCCAAGTGGCAATGCTGGCATGCCTTGGAGATAACATACTCAGGAAAGGTTGAAAACTGCTCATAAGAGCAGCTGTGAGAAAGAAGTGAGAGCATGAGAGAAAGAGCTCTGCAGACACCAAGATCAGTGAAGGAAGAGTAGAGGAGGTGCTCCAGGAGCCAGAGTAGAGCATCTCCTGATCCCACTGTGATGATGATGCTGAGAAAGACTGTCCCATCAACTCCAAGGACCATCAACCACCCCAAGGTCTGTGTGTGTTGTTAAAATCTGAGGGGAAAAAAATCGCTGAATAGCTTCACTTTTTCTTCATCCTGATTTGCCAGGTGACCATCTTCAGCAAATATCCTCCTGATCCTTTCCTTAGGCCTCTTTTACTATTAATGTACATTAAAAAACCTTCTTAATGTCTGACACAACACTGGCCAGTCTCAACTCTTAACTGAGCTTTGGCCTTTCGTACCTTATCCCTGAATTTAAGAGCCACAGCTCATTAACTTTCCTTCAAAAATTCAAAAATTTCCTTCCTGACCTTACTTCCACACACATAATTTCTTTTCCCACTTGAATTTCAACATGACTTCTTTGTTCAGCCTGACATGGGACATAATGGAATTGCCTGCTCCTGTGTTTTCAAAAAGTGCTTCTTATAAACTGACTGGCACTCATGGACCCATAAGCCTTCAGAGGCAGATTCCATTGAGACACTGCTAAGTAGCTCCCTGAGTAGCTTGAAGCTTATCCTCTTGAAATCCAGTGTAACCACTCTGATTACCGCTTTTTCTCATACACTGAAAAGTTTAAAATCAACCATTTTGTCATCATTGTGGCCACGACAGCCACCTATCATTACAGCCCCCACAAATTCTTCTTTATCCAGAAATAGCAAGTTTAGGAGGACAACATTCCTACTCAGGTCACTGAGTACCTGTGACATAAACTTCTAGTCACAGAAGTATGGTATTTGCAATTGGGAATTCTATATTGCAGCTCTGGGAAGTTGAGATCTCTGATAAGAGCTTCCCATTCAGAAATATATCATAACTGCCTACAGAAGAACACATTGAAAGATGAGAGGAGGTCTATTCCTTCCCAAATACAGAATCACAGAACAACAAAATGTTTACCTGAAGGAAGAAGTGATCAGCAAAGTCAGAGGAACTCACCAGGAGTGTTCAGCGCAGCCTGTGGCCCTGGGACAGCCACTGTGTGGGAGCCCCAGCACCCTACAGCAGGGCAGAGGGGAGAGCAGCACGGGAAGGGGTGGCCTCACTCTGCACCCAGAGCTGCTGATCTCCCCAAAGCCAAGACTCAAGCCCAAGCCCAGGGTTTCACACAGGTGTGCACACCGTGGGTGTGCCGAAAGGAGCCCTGAGCACAACGTGAGCTTGGAGGCAGCTATGGTACCTGGTGCCCCTTCTGTCTGAGTGTGCCCTGTGGCTGTACTGGGTTTGCAGTCCTTGGACACCCATGGTGCAGCCATGTCATGCTTTTACTCCCAGCCAGGAGCTCCGTGCCACACTGCTGCTCACTCACTGCTTGGTGGAGGAGACCACTGAAGGTGAGAAAACCTGTGGCTCGACATAGAAGCAGTTTGAGAGTGAAAACAAAGTCACACGTGCAAAGCTGGCCCCACCCCCACTTCCACAAGCACTGCCATTGCTGCTGCAGTGGGCTCCTCTTTCTCTGTTCTGCCCAGCCCCACCTCTGACGAAGATGACAACCACCCCAAGGGGAGAAAGCTCCCACTTTGCAGGGCTCTGGCTGCCATTGCACAGCCATGCCTTGTGGTGGGGCTGGGGTTTATGCACAAGCTTCTTGGCTCCTGTGAGGACAGTTGCCCAAGAAGAAGGGCCTGGTGGTGGGAAGAAGTGTCTGGGGTGGGAAACCCCTGACATGACAGAACATTTAATGCTGTTGGGGACCTGTGGGGAAATTCTGATCCAAAATTGTTACGTCACCAGGACTACCTAGAGCTGCCTGCCCAGCCACTTGCTCGTGACTGTGTCCTGACATTTTTTAAGTTCTTCAAGTCCTTGGTAATGCTCAGTCACTCTCTCATTAACAAATTTTTCCTGTGGTTCATCTGGAACCTCCTGTTTCAATATTTGCCCTCTGCCTTTTGCCTTTGTGCAATGGATGCCTCTGGAAAGAGTTTGTCTCCATCATCTCTACAGCCCTCCTTCAGATATTCATCTGCCCTGGGCTTCCTTTCCTGTAGGCTGAACAGTCACAGCTCTCTCAGACTTTCTTTTATGACAGGTTCTCCAGTTCCTTAATCATTGTTGAGACTCTTTGCTGGATTTTACCTTCAGTGTACCTCAATGTCTCTTTTGTCCTGGGAAGTCCAGCACTGGACCCAGCACTCTTGAGATCACTCTTGTGGTCAGTACTGGGGGAGGATCACTTCTCTTGGCCTGCTAGAAGCACCTTTCCTAAAGCAGCCCAGTATGCCACTGGCCAGCTTTGCTACAAAGGAACAGTGTCAGCTATGTGCCTCTTTCCAACTGGGCACCTGAAGGACAGAAGTCATGGAAAACTTGGATTAACATTGTGTCAAACTGCTGTAAACTCCTCATAACATACTAGTTGTTCTTCAGCTCATCCCACTGTGTGAAAATACTGCTTTTATGACTGTCTGAAACATCCAGGCACTAGAGATGAATCCTGATTTCAGTATGTGTGTGTGTGCTTTCCCCAGTTTCTGTTAGATTTGCATTATCTCTAGTAGGAGGAGATTCCTTCTAATCCTTTTAATCTCCTCTAAACTAAATCAGAGCAGCGATATGCTTTGAATTTTTCAACTTCTTGTTTGGTGACAGGTTTCACAAATACAAACTCTTTTCTTGGCAAAATAAAAGCTTAGGAATTATATATATCTGAAGTGCTGCTTGACTGTATTTTGCTAAGAGTAAAAATATATGTTAATAATTTAGGAGTCTAAACAAGAGTCTCAGATAGGCTTGAGACACGTACTGCTGCATTTTCAAAGGTAGTTTAAGTTGGAGCCTAGAAGTATTATGAAACTAATAGCTGTCTTTGGGTATTAATTGTAACTAAAATCCATGACTGCAGTAATCCATCTTCCTGGCTTTCCATATACATGCCTTGGCTTTGCTAGGCAACCACTAACAAACTCTACCAGGTGCACAAGGGTGTAACTCCATGCTCCTCTGGTCAAAGTCATCTCATCTGTGTGGCTGTGGGGGAAAGGGGCAGTTACACAAGCTGTGTTCACCCAGCCTGACAGCTTATGTGTGTTTCTCACAACTGCAAGGGTCCGTGACTGTGGCAGTGGGAACAGGTACACACCCACTCCTTCTGACTCTGTGCAGAAGAAGTAATCTGCATTACAAGAGGCCTTGGGTTTAGTACTCTAGTTCCTGAAACAGTTCAGGACAGCTACATTCATTAGTGAGTAGATTTCCATGGGAGTGAGGTGTGTACACTGAAGCTGGCGATTATCATCTCTGAAAAGCTCACTTTGGTATAATCTGGACAATTTTTCCCATAAGCTTTTCTTCATCTCCTGGCACAGGTACAGCTCCTCATCTGTCACCATTTTCCTCAGTGACAGCCTCTGAGGAAGAGAACGACCACACAAAGGTAAAAAAGGAAGAAAAGCAAAGCAGAATGATTAAAATAACATTATATTGACCCAGTGATTTCAACAGGGTGGGTCCACCTGCACAGAGATGTTTGCAGCGGTGGAGCCAAAAATGTGACAAAATCAAGTTTTCCGTACTTTCAAGTCTGCAGTTGATTACAGAAACAAAAATGGTACCAGAAAGCTGGAAGCAAATTTTAAGGGCCATAATCAAAACCAAAAGGTGAACTGAGAAATATTTTAACCTGCCAGAATTTGTGTGCAAAGATTCTGTGTTTCCTCTGCATGATGTGATAATATTTTTCCCACTTAGCAGAGGATATTGCAAATATTGGTGCGAGTGCAGTCAGAAGATTAAGCAAAAGGCAGCCTTGGACACAAAAGCCTGATCAGTCAGGTAGTGAAGTAATTGTTTTTAATCTTTTATTTTTATAGGTAAAATCATAATTACAGACAGCTCTTCAAACTTCTTACTTTTCACCCTTTTCTTCTACTTTTCCTCTAAAAGGTAAACTAATTTTTCTCTTGCTTTCTTTTTCTCTTTTTCTTTTCCTCTTTTTCTTTTTCTTTTGAATCCTTTAACTAAGCAAGAATTTTGTGGCTTGCTATTTCAAGTGATTTAAAGACCGTCAAAGGCAGAAAGATATTTTAAAAAATCAGGTTTGCATTGGTTTAAAGGAGAAAGAGTACCTAATTTTGAAAACCATATAAGGTATATCTATATTCCTAGATAAAAGTTTTGACATATTGACTTTCAGTTTGCAAAATTTAGTTCCTAATCTCAGGTAAAAAGAACCCATTTAGTTCAATTTCTAGTGATTTTTTAATTAAGAAAAAACCCAGTTGATACAGTTTATCAATTTTTTATTACCTACCTATGTTGAATCACCATTTAAACAAATTGGTATATTGAAAATCTTAGTTTAATGTACTTTTGACATAATGGAGAAAGTAAAATTTTCAAATCAAGATTTCCTAAAATTTTATCCTAAGATTAAAAAACACCTATGGGACTATAACTACAAAGGTTACTTTGGGAAGAAGTCACATTTGGGTTGAGTTGTCTGGTGTTAAATGAATTACTTATTTAGTGATTCCAAATATTTTTTTTAATTGAAAGACATGACAGTAGAACTACTTCATGAAATTTCAATGTAAAATAATGACAGGCATTAGATCAATGTAACCAGAAAAGGACTAAAATGATCAATTTCTAGTTATTATAGCCCATCTGATATATTTTTAATGATTTTAGATAATTGGCATAATTACTTAAAGGTATTCAAATTAGTTTTACAACAAAATATTCCTCTTCTAGGTGCTCTTTAAGGAAAAAAGAGATTTTTAACATGAACTTGGTATATTCCTTAACCTTAGTTTTCTTCTTCTAATACATGAATACAATCTGTAATTGTGATGTAAATGTTTTTTCTTTCAAGATTTTCAAATTAACGACTTCAATTCTGATTTCTTCTTTGGCTGCCCTGCCCTAAAAAAGTCATTGATATTAAGTCTGTACAAATGAAAACATCTGTTTAGGCTCCATTAATATCTTGAATTAAATACAGTAAAACAAGTTCTACATTGCTTTAGAGCCTGTATAATGAACCACTTCCATGCGGATTTTCCAGGTTGCAATTCAGTATAGAATCTACCCCGACTTCTTTTAATAAGATGCATAGGATAAATGTTGGTTTATCAAAGCCATAATTCAAAATTCTCTCTAATCTATAGATGAAGATTTGCTCATATAAGCAAATTATTGCAAAATATCTAGTTTTAAAATATGCTTTTATTTCAATGAATGGGTTGATGCATGTTTACTGTACAGAATAATTTTAAATGAGTTGGGTTTTTTTTCTTAAATAGAGCTTCTAATGGGTATTTTTTCTCAGCCTGATACTATCTAATCACATAACTATAATAGGTATATATTTGTAAATATTTGGATGCAGTTTGCTGTTTTCAAGATTGTGGGGTTTTGGTATTGTTTGCTGGGGTTTTTTTATAGTCCAGTGACAAACTGAAAAATCTCATAAACCTCTCTACTTTTTTAGCTTGAGTGTGAAATGCACCCATGCTGTAACTGGACATACTGCATCTGTAAGTCTGAAAATACCTTATTTTCCTAAATAGTCCAGTTTTTGTATAATTTATTACCAATTTCTGCTTTATTTCCCAGATTTCACCTGATTCAATGACCTGAATCTTTTACTTCATAAATTTACAGTATACAAGTATCACTATATTCCAAATGATATGCATCACTAAAGTGATGGCTGATGCTCAGCAACTGGATCTTTTAGCACAGCTAAATTTGCTCCTCTGCATATATTTTGCATGTCTTCAGTAATACAGCCACCCATAAAACAGGTACTTATATTGCATGTACCTCTTAAAATAAATTATTCCTAGAACAGATCTTCTTGAAAAAAAATTTCTAGGAATCCTCTGGAGCTGCCAGAGTTTTCATCAACTGTGGATTTTCAGAGACATCACAACAGTAATAATTTGATGTAAACAGGGATGCAGCATTTGCTGACTGGTGATCATCTGTCATGTTTCAGATAGAATGAAAGAGTTCCTTGGTTTTGTTTACTCCCTTTGTTTACTCCCTTGTTTATTATTGGTATATTTTGTTGTAGGAGCTGACTGGGAACACGCTGGCACAGAGAGGCACAAAATGAAGAGAGCTGGGGAGTGTGAACGCAGGTTCACTTCCCGAACCTCCCGGCGCTGCAGTGCCGGGGTGAGGACTCCGCCAGCCCTCCCTCCCAGGCTAGAGGAGGACACAGGTGTCCAGGCAGGGCAGGGGTCCCTGGGCCTGCCTCAGGTCATACAAATAACATGGCAAGTCTCTGAGCCTGCGGTGGGGAAATGCCCAAATGTTCAGTGAAAATTGTGGGCGTGACCTGATCACCTCAGCACACTGTAAGGGGCCTCAGACACACGGACAAAGGCAGTGGAGATTAGACTTGAACCATCAAGTCCATTCCCCTGCAGCTGCACTTGCATGTCTGCAAGTCATTTGGTGCAGAGAAGTGACCAGGATCACCCACTTCCACACCCAAACTGTACTCAGCCTCTTTGAAATTCCTGTGCCACTCTGGAGATGGTTATGCATTTACCAGAATTCCTGCTGGATTTGCAGGAGCCCTCTGCCTATACTCGCTCAGACCACCCTCCTTCATCCAGAGGTACTTTACACTATGGAGAATAATGATGAAATGCAAACCTAATCATTAACAAACCTAGTTAGCTGATTACCCAAAATGGACTACAGCAGGTTCAAGTGCATGGGCTGAAGAAAAGCCATGTACAGTGTATATGCCAATGAATAATGACTATGAATTGCATAAGACAATCACAATTACTATAAAAATAATTAATCAAAATGTCTGCATGCCTATAATTTCCTGCAAAGCTGCCTCTTTTTTTTAATCTACTTTGATTATGTCAACAAAGATTGAAAAAGGTTAGAGGACAGTAAAATTTAACAGCAGAAATTTCACAATATTCTACACCATTTGGACCATTTTAACCAGATGGATTTTCCTTAATTTTATATTTCTTAATCTTACTTTGTTGTCTCAGAAGATCAGACAAGTCAGTAAATAGGGGACAAGGATAGAACTTTACATTTTGATGATTTACATTAAAATAGCAGTTTTGTGATGCTTACATATGTACCTGACTGGCTCTTAACTGAATTTCACATATTGCACCAACGAACTGCCATACACTAGAAAAGTAGTATATATACCTTAAGGCTTAAGCTTCATACTCAGCTTTTACACAACCAAAATTGGGAGAGATGGATGTTTCCCTGAATGGGAAGCACATAAAACAAATAAGGAGAAATAAATTGGTATAGAAGAAAAAATTAAAAAAAAATAATCCTGTGACCCAATAATCAGAACATCTAAACCCACAGAAATTGTAGTGGTGCTTGTTTATGTGGTTGTTTGTCTAATGTATACAGTGAATCTTCAATTTGCTTATATGGAACATGTAATATGTTAGAAGAAAGAGGCCTGTGCAGTATTTTAGAGATTACTGGATTTATGTTTTACCAAGACTTAGTTAAAAAGTTAGCTCCCAAAAGGGTTTTAGATTCCAGAAACATTAAGAAAACTAAAATTTTTTGAGGAACATTCAAAATGTTATTCTGAGAGTTTGGATAAATAAGAAAAGTCTGGCAGATGTCTTTGCAAACTTTCCAGAACAATGTGCTGTCAACTCAAGGTAAATGATTATAATATTTTATCCAATTTTTAACAGTGGGAAAACCAAAATATGTCCCATAATGAGAAACAAGCTTACTTTGTTTATGATATTCTCCTTTAGCTCTGATTTATCTTTAGGACAGTTAGGGTTTGCTTTATTTAGAATTTAAGATTTATAAGCAGTTAGTGAAATATGCTTACAAAATTGTTATTGGTGAAGTATTTCTATTGCGCATTCGTTTCAAAACGATACTTGTTTTTTTCTTATCCTACTGTGAAATGAAACCAAATGTCAGAACCTTAAAATATTTCACTATGTTGATTTTTCTTCATTATATTACTTCTAATTGCCTAATGAAAGTATGTGGAATTACACCAACAGAATGCTTTAGCGGCTCAGACCCAAAACGTTCCTAAGCTTTGCCCTAGTTTGATGTGCAATAGTACAACAATAAACTCTTTAGTATCACACAAGATAAGTGTCCTCTGCCTGATTAGGAGTTGAGAATATGCACTAACTGTTAATCATGGCTATAAGTCCTCCAGACTGAAATGTTTGCACCTGTTTTTAATTAATAATCTGCCTTTTTTTTTTTTTTTCTTTTTAAGGTAATGGAAACCTACTTATTACATTAGCTTTCAGAGATGAACTTTACTTCTGTGGAAAATAAACATGGACAACTATTTTTTCCTTTACTGTCCTGGTCATGCACTACACTAATTTCCATGAAGTCGGTTTTGTTTTTTTCTTTTTTTCTCTCAAATGTTGTTTCTCAAGGTCTTGTTTATAGGAGAAACTGCAGAAGTCTGATTTCCTTGTGGAAAGGTAACTGTGAGTTGTTTACACAAAATTCAGGAGGAAATAAGACAGCAGATGTGAGATTTTGCCAAATGTACAGAGGCATGGTTTAAACTAATGAGTAGGTCAAGCCTGCAAGGAACTCAAGAGGACTTTCTTTGGAGATGATAGAAAATAGACAGAAAAGACACCAGTCAGCAGTAAAAGTAATTACTACAGAGGAAGGTTGAAAAACGTTTAAGACATAGAGACACATGTTGGACAAAAATCCTACGCTAAAACACAGGAAGGAGTGACCCATCTGCCACCTGCATGCTGTGGTCCTGAGAGGGATCTCACCTCTTTGAGTTCTTTTACAATACACAGAAATGCCTGAAATGTTTTTTGTACTGCATAACTTCTTTTTTTCTCTCTCATTTCTGGGGTATGCAGTAAATATAAGCATATTTATTCATGTGGAATATTTATGAGTATTTTTGCTCATTTTTATCAGCTTGCATACAGTCCTTAGTATTATTTGTTATTTCTAAGTCGGCTACAACATGCAAAATGCTTTGCAATGTAAAAAATGTACAGTATTCCTTTTCAAGGAGGCTATAATGCAGGAAGGCAGCACATGAATAAATTGCAGGAAGGAGATATATGAGTACAGCATATTTTAATATGGGGGAAAATATTGTTGGAAAATTTGATCTGGGAAGTATAGGTAAAGAAGGTGAAAGCAAATTAAACCATAGAAAATCTTCCCCTTGATAATTTGTCTTGGGTATAAGCATTAGCCCAAGTTTCATGCACTGTTTTAACCTTAATAAAATGGACTATTAACACAATCTTTCTGACTTCTAACTCACAGCACATTATCAAAAAACCCCTGTCCTTTCCATGTAACTTCTAAGAGAGACTGAACCTTATAAAACTTGGAAAAATCATGCCATGGAAATTATTTGGATAGAGAGGATAGTGAGAGGGTAGAAGGAATGCTGTTGCTAAGTTTCTGAAATGGAAATTAATAATCCTAATAAGAGCAATGCTTTGTGCTCCTCATATGAGTATGTTCTGGCAGAAGAGAAAAAATTTGGATTCAAAGACAATGGCAAGAGAAGAGAAGAGAAATGGAATAGTGTGGGTCTAAATCAGCATGGGACGAATCAAAAGACAGCTCATTTAAGTGTCTGACTCTCTGAGCTCTGCCAGTGACTTACAGAAGGAAACAGCCTTAACTTTATTTACAATGCCAAAAGGATATATGCAGAAATTTACGGGAAAAGAATGAATTGGTTCCTTCCTCCAGCTTCAGGCCTTCTCAATTAGAAAGCTGGAGGGACTCACACCATCCCACTTGAGGCACACAGTTTAGCCAGCTACATTAAGCTGTCTCCCTGAGCTCCCTCACAAGTCATGGGAGACAGGTAGTTTTCTGTAAAGCTGAGGCAACATGTTTAAGTTCAGTGCCCAGTTAAAAGGAGCCTCAGAAACCAGTTGTCTAATCTGGCCACAGCTGCTGGTGGTAGTATTTCCCCTCTGAATTGAAATGCAACAGATTTTATGTCACTGGGTAAACAAACAGGCATTTTTGAAGCTGAAATTGCAGATCTTCAGTACTGGCATCAAAGAGTCAAACTAATGAGCTGAGTATGGCAACATAAAGGGAATCTGTTAGGCATAGTGACAAACCACACCACCACCACCTCAGGAGCTAGCAACTACTAAAGGGTTTAGAGTTCTGAGGCACTCTAAGCTATAGAAACTACTAATAATTTAAAGAAAATTATAGGAAGACTGAATTAGATGCACTGATGTGAGGCACAATTACACATCAAAAATGCATTAACACCACAACTGTGCCACAAGATCTTTCTCTGGGGGAGGTAAGCTTTACAGATTGCTTCAGGACACAATGCCACAAGAAGTATGATCTGAAAAATCAAGGTCTAGTAGCAGGTTACCTGCCAAATTGTTAAAACTGCAGACTAGGTGCCTAATGCATAATGACCATAAATTCTCTGTTTCATAATAGACTCCTGCCTTTAACTTGAGTGATCTAAATTAGCTGAAGCTGTGACATCCAATCTTAGTCTACTTCCCAGTAAATTGAATTCTTCTCAGCCTCCAACTTTGTTTTCAAGGGATAGATTTGGCCTTTGATTTTTGCCACGCCTGCAAAATCTTTTATAGAATATAATAAAACAGACCCAGCAGAAGCTCAGAACCAATATATTAAAAACTATACAGTCTAAATTCTAGTTTTGCTTTTTAATGGAGCTTTCATGGAGACCTGTGCCAGCAAAATTCCAATGCATGCGCCACATGTCATAATTACTTGTAATCGGCTTTGAAAGAACAGAGGATGATACATTTCCATTCTATTTTCAAGTGATCAAAACCTTGTGCCTGTGCCTTTGATCCATTTTGGATCTGTATGTTCTGCAACTGCACAGGAGACAGCATGTATCTCCCCAGAAGTGGCATGACAATGAACTCATTCCCAAGGAAAACACTAAGCTGGAAAGAAATACAAAAGAACCTTTAAGATTGGAGTTGCAAAGAAATATTTCATAACCACAGACATTCTTGTTTAACGTAAGGAGGAAATAATTTCTTGCACTGTGTGCCTGAGGATGGTAACAGAGGAGCACAAATTGCTGTCACCTCCTCTTGCATGTAGCAACCACAGTGTGCACTGCTTGAGCATGACCACAGCAGGGGACACCGCACTCCTTCCTTTCCCAGCACGGACTCCTGCATGAGGCCACCTGTCTCAGGGGGTACAACAGGACTAATTAGCACCTGAGTACAATCTGCACTAGTAGCCTGCACAAGATCAGCAACAGGCTGGGCATGGACTGGCAAAGACCAGTTAGTGCAGCACACAATATCTGGCTTTTGTTTGGGCAATATATTAAATTTCACAGGTCAATTTTTCTTTCTTTCCTTTTTTTTTTTTTTTAATAGCAATGGTCCTTTTCCCAAACACATTTGTGACCCATGAATGTGGTCTTTACAGCTCCCTTCCCTTTGCACCTCTCAGTATGCTATATAGGAATAGGCATTCATGACAGAATGACAGAAGCTTGTCTGCCCTGTAAGGACTGGCAGAAACTCCACCACTACCTCAGGCAATCTATTCCTGCATCACTCAAAAATATGTTAGTACTGGAGTTTAGAAACTGCACCCTGTTCTGTAACCATGATGAATCCTGAAGAGTTATGTGAGATGTCTAATAAGCTACACCCCCATTCATTAACATTACAGCATTTGCATTTCTCTTAACAGTCTGCTGCTGTTGACTAATCCTCTGTTAATCCCTCTATTCCAATCCTTTTTTTGCAGAACTGCTTCCTAGTCTGTTGCTGCCCATCCCCTTTTCAAGTAATGGATTATTACAGTTTATACACACAGCTTCAGACTCTGTTTTGCATATATCATCATCCAAGTCACTGGATCAAAACAAAGTCCAAGTGTATGACATCTGCTTTTGTGTCACACTCCAGGTTTTTACCCACAATAAATCCATAAAGATTGTTAGTCTTTTCTCTGTTTCCTTTGCAGATGACCATGAATAACTTTGTAAATTGCTCTGGTATTTTTCTATGAATTTAATGGAAGCAGAAAACCTGTAATTCCATGTGTTGTTTTCCCAACTTTTGAAGACCAGCACCAAGTTTCCCCTCTCTTCATATACTCACTTTTTCTTTTTTTTAACAGATGATTGCTAATGGCTGGTAAATTGTGTTTGGTGGCTCTTTGGTAATGACAAATGAAATTTAACAGTTCCTGATAATGTGAAAGTATTTTAACTGATCTATTTCTATTTAAAGTTGAGAACTTTTCTCTGTTGATGTCATTAACTGTGAAAATATTATTTGTTAATGGAAACTACTGCAAAAATATTAAAGGTGATGGTCCCCTTTATCTAACTCTCACTGATAAATATGACCCTCTACAAGGCAGCAGGCCTTTCTTTTCCTGGTCCTTCCCTGAATATAAATGCCTGTATAGTTTTCTGTTTTACCTGATGGATATCACTTATTCCATACTATTTGTTTCTTGACTTTCCCTATTTGTTTCAATTACCTATTTATTCTGGTCCTCATACTCTGCAGATGAAATCACCAGATATCACAAGTTCTGTTTACTCCGTCAAGTTGCAGTTGTGAATCTTAAAGCCTCTGAGCTGTGCAGATATTTTTGTATGCCACCAAGGCTAGAGGTTACCCTGTCACCATCACAGCATAGTAAGCGTGACCTAACTGCTTTCCTGCCGATCTTAATTTTAACAGATGGCTTTCCCATTAATCTCTAACCTTTGGTGGTGATGTTGTTTTTACCATGCTGTGGAATGGAAACTCTTACTTCATTCTGGTTTTGGAGAGAACAACAATTTTATATTTTAAACCATTGGAAGTATAGGAAACACAACTGGAATCTGCAGCCTATCTAGGATGAGTCAGTTTTAGCAAACTTTTTAAATGTGTCTGTTACACTTTAACATAATTCAAAATACAGACACCTCCCCATTAGGGACACACCCTGTCTCAAAGTGCCACTGGCATTTAGGTACAGAAATAATTCTGGAGATCTGGACTCTAGGTATTTTGAAAGTCAGTGGACACAGTACACTAAAATATTGATACAATATCCCTTTACTTTTTGCAGTAGCACACACACACACCAAACCTCACACTACTAGCAATGTTTTTTGGCAAAATGTACTATTAATGCAAATTAAATTAGGCTGCATGACATTAAGCCACTTGGGATTTCTCCAGGGCATCAATTTAGCAACATGTGCTTTCAATCTCTATATGTTCTGTTCCCTTGGAAACAAAAAAAAACCCCAAACCAAACCCCAATAAATTAAACATAAGCTGCAGCTTTTTTTGTGCGTGTGTGCAGAAGTTAGGGTTAATTTTCTTTTTGACAATCATGGGCTTGCCTTAATTTCAAATATTATGCTTATATTTTTCAGAATGACAAGGAGGAGAACCAGAAGTGTGCAGACAATTCCCCATCTGCCACCAAGGCCACCAAGGCCACCATATATTGCTGCTCTTTGTTTGTTTCTTCCTTTTTCCTGCTTCCCTGTATGCCTTTTCCTTACTCCTCCAATGCAAAAGTCTCTTGCCCACCTCTCTTTCCCCCCACACCTATGGATATTTCTGCTCAGAACACAAATGCATCGAGACCTCAGCCTCAAGGGAAACTGGGTCTTATCTGGCAGAGATTTGTGGTCTCTGGCCACACAGCTGTGGCAAGCCTAGACTCCTGTGAAAATAGGCACCTGGATCCAGGTGGGGTCCAGATGTGTTATTGTGCTGAGGCATCCAAGGTAGTAATCCATTGGACAGGAGTGTTAGTCCAGGTGCTGTGTCAGGCTGGCGCTGCCAGACTGTGTTTGGACACGGGCTGGCTTGAGTCAGCCTGTGCACATCTCCAGCACTTCCAGTCTGGGGTCAGGGACAGAAGGTGCCTCCACATTTGCAGCGGTACTGCAGCAGGTAAATGAAGCCAGACTGGGTCATGCTAGTTCCAAACTGTGATTCCTCACCCATACATTCAGATGGAAGCTCAACTTTCTTGGTGCCTTGCACTGTGAGCTTGTATGTCCAGTCCCTGACCCTGTCCATGGCTCTCTTGAATTGACCTTTAAATAACAGATATCTGGAAAATACCACCATATAAGAATTAGAGGGGAAAAAAAACAAACTAGGAAATGTGACAATTTTCCTAGAGGCTCAATTGGTTAATTGTTATTAGAATGTAAAAGGAAAAAAAAAATGAAGCTCTAAAAGGCGCTCTTTTTTTCCCATAAAACTTGAGACTAGTTGGAAGAAAGAAAGGAAAAGAGAAAAGATCCTCTTATCTGCAAACTGTGAAAGTTCATGTTTGGGGCTGGGATAGGGGGCTGGCAGCAGCAAGGAGACTTATGGCATGGCAGCACTGATGTGGTTGTGTACATCTCTGAGGTAAATACAAGGAAAAACAAGCTAATCAAAAAAGGAAAATATCCTGGAGCAAGGGAAGAAATTAAGGAGAAAGAATTGTGAAAGCTTGTGATTTTCTCATTATTCTTGTTATTTTTATGTCTTTTTTTTTTATTGCCTTTCAGTTCTTCGAGCCTTCTGCAAGTTTTCAGCGAAATGTAAGATTTAAATAGTTGCAAAAAAATGGAACTCTGTTCCCATTCTCGCTGCAAAACAACTAAAAATCTGAAAGACCATATAAACACAATCCTAATTTAGATGTTTTTGAAGTGCCATGTTTTTTAAACTAATTTTATTACAGAGAGGGAGATGGTGGGCTGGCACACGAACTCTGACTCCTTTATTCATAAAAACTTGTGCCTCACAAATGGTAGTGCTCATAATAATGAAAACTTGCACACACAAACACATGCATGCACATCTGGAAGGTGCTGGGAATGTGAAGCAGGGATAACAAAAAAGGATGAGAACATAAGAAATGAAGGATATTCTTTTAACAGGCTTTTACAGAAAGCTTGTTTAATCTCATGCTTACTTCTAAATTAGGGGTGATTTGGCTGTCTCATGCAATGCAACCTCCAAAAATGTTTCCAGAATGTAGATGGTGAAGGCAAAACACAATTATGGGCACCGCCCCTCAACATTTCTTTGTTTAGGCTATTTTCTTTTGAAAAACCTGTTAGGTAATTTGTAACCTTTTGTCAGTGTTATCTTTGTAAGTGTCTTTATTTCACATTTTGTTTTAGTAGTTAAGAGGACTGTAGCACTTTTTAAGTCTTTATTACTTTATTTTACTTTTAGGAACATATTCTTATTAATCAAAATCATCTGTTTGGCTTACAGTCTGTTTTCTTTGCAGAAGTGTTTTTGGAAGCTTAACAGTGTAATTCCAGGGATGATACCGGCCCCAATGCTTTAGAATCTGGGCATGCAGAGGGACTTTATATAGCTCTTTGGGAGGAAGAACTTATACTGCCAAAACAAAGTTCTCTGCCAGAATTAGACCCTGACTCTGTAAACTGCCTCCATTATCTAAGGTTCTGCCTAACTAAGCATGTGCACACTTAGCATGAATGTTAAATACTTGAATTCCTTAAACCCTGAGGCCCGCAGAAGACCATACTAGCTCAGGACTGAGGGACAGAAGGACTCTGAATCTGGGCACCAAGAATGGCAGGTGATGGTGTGTGCTGCTCAGAGACCACAGCTCCACCTCACCGGCCTTCCTGCAGATGAAGAACAGGCAATGAAAAGGAAGAGGGAGTTGACTGGACATTGTTAATTGTTAATTGGACATTGGGATTGTTAAAATGTGGTAGCCAAGAAATGGGCTAGTGCAGTTTGCAAAGTTGGGAAACGTTCATTTCACCCCAGGGAGCTGGGGGTATTCAGCCTGGAGAAAAGGAGGCTCAGGAGAGATCTTACCACTCTCTACAACTGCCTGAAAAGAGGCTGTATCCACGTGGGAGTCAGCCCCTTCTCCCAGGTAACAAGGCAAGGGACAAGAGAAAACCGCCTCAGGTGGCACCACAAGAGGTTTAGATTGGATATTATGAAAAATTTTACTGAAAGCATTGTCAAGCACTGGAATAGGCTCCCCAGGCAAGTGGCGGAATCACCATTCCTGGAGCTATATAATAGATGTTTAGGTGTGGCACTTGGGGACATGTTTCAGAGGTGGACTTGGCAGTGCTGGGTTTTTGGTTGGACTTGCTGATCTTAGAAGTCTTTTCCAATACCAATGATTCTGTGATTCTATGAAATAAAAAGCCTTTGATGTTATAAATCTTAGTGCACCATTACTCTGTGCTCCAGCTGTAGGAAGTGAGTCCAGGTATTGGCTTCTGCTGGTGTTTTTAACACTATCTTTTGACTTTGTGCTGAGAAATAAGACACCTACATCCAAGGATAAGTCTAGATGTGCTTGGAGTAGTAAGAAAGACCAGGCTTACAGCCCACCCTAAGTACAGCTATACTTCCCACTGCTTGAATGGGAAAATTGGGAGCTTTGACACTTAAAAAGTAAACTGAAGGAAGTCAAGCTTTTCAAAATAATTTTTGGGAAATCCCAAAGAAGGTGTATCTTGAAGGACAGAGTTAGATTTTCTTAAAGAACAGAAAGTAAAACTAGAGTAGAACTAAAGTAATCGCAGAAGAATATCTATTTTTTAGCTTAAAGCCCTAAACCAAACTGTTAATTTGAAATGGAGATATTTTTGTGTGAAAGAGAAATATAAGAGCAATAAATGCTATAAATATTCTATCCTGTACACCACGCTGTCAAATAAAAAACAGAAAAATGAAGGACATTGTCTGGTTCCAACTGCTGACTCCACTTCTTTTGGAATCAAAGAAAAATATAATTTGTTGATATATAACAGGCCATGTGTGACAGCAGCACGATTTTAAAAGAGACTCATTTTTATGAAAGAAACATGAGAGTGAAAAAAGCAAATCAGACTCGGTGTTTAGTTTAACATTTGAGAAGAAAAAAATTGGAAAAATTACAGAGAGGAAGTAAAAAATGCTGGACAAAAAGAAAGGTACAGTAAAGACATAAGGAAGTATATCAGAGAGCAAAATATTTCAGATCTCACTCTAGTAAAGGCTCTAAATTTACAGGAAATGAGGTATATTTCCAACAGGAAAATCTGATTTGTTGAAACATTCTCTTTCTGGACTGGTATAAAAGTTGGGTTTTTTTGATGAAAACTAAGTGTTTTACAGGAAGTTTCTGTCTCATATACTTATGGAGAACTATAAAAACAGTGTGTTGTGAGAGACTCCAATGTCTCAAAATTTTTTAATTTTCCCTTTAGTTTTAATAGCTGAAATCTGTTTTATCTAAATGCTTTATATTAGTTAATATCTAATTAATGAAAACAGTCTTTACAGAAACCTGAATGATGCCCAAATCTAACTCAGAATATTCTGAATGAAAATGCAGACTTTTCATTGCTACCTATAGGTTTGGGCTGTACCTCAGCACTACAAAAGCAATTTCCTGAAGCTGCACAACTGCTGCAGCAACAACGACCCATCTTCTTCCTTTACATAAATCACAACCCCAGGGAAAGCCAGCTGCTGTTGGTGTGGCTGTGAGAGGGGCAGAGGCATGCAGAGGAGAGAGATTACTTAGGGGAGCAGGGCATTCTCTCCAGAAAGCAAACTACTGCCATATTCCCTTGGCAGAAAGGATGGACTCATTCAGAAATGCTCACACTGCCAACACACCTTCAGACAGCTTTTGTCCAGCCCTGGTGTGTCAGCTGCAGAAATGGTACTCCCTGTGTAAGTGATGAGGGATGGATTCAACTCTGATGTCTACCATGTGTGTCTGCTAGGGTGGCTGGATGCATAATTTCCCATTTCAGAGAAGAGCTGAGAGCCTACTCAACAGAATAAATGTAGGTGTCTACTCCACAGAGAGAGAAATTGCCACTCTGTTACTAGATATCCTGGACTGCATGGGAAGCTTGGACAACTCAGCTAACCCAAATATCTGCTTAGGTGAAGATATCAATAAATTGATGAGATTTACTTTACCCAAACTCTCCTTTAAATGACTACATAAAATACATCTTATATAAACTTTAAAATGGTTGGCCCTAGGGCTGCCCACTGAACATCTTACACCATGGTTTTAAAAGCTCTTTTAAAGCTTATAATTTCTTGACAAAAATCTTATAAAATATTAATTTGAATCTTTTATCCTCACCTAAAATGTCATACATTCAGGAACTTTATCACAAAAAACTATGGAGTTACTCTTATTTGAAAGTATCTCTTGTATGGTTTTACAAATACATGTCATATCTAATATTGGAATACTAAAAATTATTGCTTTGTTCAGTTGAGATTATGTAACATTAAACCTGTCTGCAAGAAAACAATGCATTATGGGCTGTGATTTTATTTACGTGATGCCTATTTTAAACTGAATTATGTGAATTCTTATTCAGGTTCACTGCTGTTTTTTCTGCAGTCTGTGAATTGTCTTCCATCCTGTGCTTCATTCCAAACTGAGCAGCCTCTGGGGAACAGTGCAGACTACTACTTTGTGTTGTCACCTAGTGTGCTGACAGGATGAAGAAAAGTGTTTGGCACAGCCTTTCATTGGTAACACATACTGATAGACACGAGCGTGTCTCAGTCAAGCTGTTCAACATTTAAATGTGTAATTAAATATAGTCACTATCTATATTAGGGTTGACAGTTTATGCTCTTTTTATAGTAACCTTTGTACTTTTGCTCATCAATCTCTTTTTGGTTTTCTAGTAATTCATACTGCAGTGGTAATGGTACAGGACATTTGACTAAACCCCCCCCTTTTTTTTTTCTCAAATCCAAAGTATGGTATTCCCATCAGAAAGTTAAATAGCCTTTCACATTTGGGGTCTTATCTGCTCATACCTGACAACATAGGAGTTCAGCTCAAGGAGAAAATTACTGCATGAGTGAGGGGGGACTGTCAATGGGCAATTAAGTGTTTATGGGATGCATGTTGAATATATTTAGTTGGTTCTGTGGTTGGAGTATACATACTTGATTTGACCTTAGCTATGGTCTTTATTCTGGATGTTGTACAGTTATTTTTGTGGCTTTGTCTTTGAAGCACAAAAGCACCTAACAAAATAAGGTGAGAAAAAAATTTGATGCAGGGAAGACTGCATTTGCTCCAGTCTTATTAAAGATGAGAATAAATATTTTCCCTTAAGGTCCAAATAAGCAGATCTGTCTATCAGAAAAGAAAGATCCCATCTATAAGACATTTTTATAAAGTTCCACTTAATTGTATTTTTATGAAAGACAATGATTAAAAAAAATAAGTAGGAAACCCCACCCCAGACCAGAGCAGATAAAAGATGGCTGGTCTATCCAGGAGACACCCTGCATTCAGCTCCTATCTGTATAGGGCATTAAAAACTCAAACCTGAATGCAAGGTGATGTTACTCACTGAATAAGATGAAAGGGAGCAGGAACTGATGACTTCAGATATCCCATAGTAAGTACATCTAATGTCCTCTAACCCCAGCCCTGACCCCAGGGAATTTCCAGTGATTGCTGAGAATCAGGGCAGTAAGTAAGGCTAGATTAGGGAAAGAATATCTCCCTCCAGTATTTTTCTCAACTGGACTTAAATACCTATTTTTTTAGACTCTCTATGCAATACCTGTCACTGAATTAAGATAAAGATTATCCAACAAATAACATTAATAGGCTGTGCTGAGGAAACCAGGGTTTATAGTAAACTGCAAACAGAAAAGCTAGGGTGAAATGGCTTGCCAAAGTCATACAAGTACATCAGTAAAAGGACAGAAATAGGATCTGGACTTCATACACTCCAATAGTCCACTGTCAACCAGGCTGAGCTGCAGCAGCATTACTGGGTGAACTTATCCAACAGTGCTTCCTCTTAGATTCGTGAATCTCAGCGAACCTCAATCCCAAAATCTTGTTTTCACCTCAGAATTAGGATTTTAGGACTATCTAAACACAGTGCTACCAGAAATAAATGATACCACATAGATTTTGGTTGGATTACAAAGAAACAAAGCTGGCAAAACATGAATCCTCTCAGTGTGGTGCTGGTGGAACCAGTGGGTACCTGTAAATCACATCAGGCTGGTTGCTGATGAATTTTTGGTGGAAGGATGGTGACATCTAGTGGTGCTGCTCTTCCCACGGCCCTTCACATTGTGTCTTGACACATGCCAGTGCAGCGAGGTAGTTTTACAGACTTAATTAATTCTCCTCATGAAAGCTTTAATACTTTGTGCAGCATCAGCTTTTTATCGAACAGTGTCCACCTCTGAAAATTTCAAACATAATTGCCCCTTTTGTTGTTATACTGGAAAATAAGAGTTGTCATAAAGGAGTGATCCAGCAATCTGCAAATAAAGCTGTATTGTAAAACACTGCAAATATTGCAATAACAACTTAGCCTTTTCTTTCTAAATTCACGACTTAAGTTCAAGAGTTACTTGCCTCAGAATGACATGATAGTCTCTGTTTCAGTAAGGAGTCAGGGAGTGACCCCGTGACTTAATCCTCACCTTAAAAAAAAAAAAATTGTTAAGAAAGGATGCAACAAATCACGCTTTAGGTGCTTTTTGCTCTTTGGCTTGATAATTATTATAGTCTAGTGATCTAACTATAACAGTTGAAATTAGGTAAAACATGTATTATTAGAATGACAACTATAAAAAGCTCTTAATAAAGTCTAATCTGCTCAGTCATTGAAAAACTGCTGGAAATGTGTCAAAGAAAAATTTGGACAATGAAAGACGAGATATGGGTATATAGAGAAACCAAAATATTATCTATAACAGAAAGCTGAGCAGCGCCAGGGTTTGTTTGTTTTCACTCGAGCTCAAATATATGAATTGTTGACCTGCCAGAACAGCCCATGACCTGAACTGCTTGAGGTGGCTGCTGGGCATGGGCACAGGACATTTCCAATGGGCTGTACAGGACCCTTGGTTTAGGAGCTAAAACAGGTTCATTGATGGAGGTACGCTGCCCTGTGCCAGGTGCTTTACTACAACATACATAACCTCCAATGTGACAGGTATCAGTGAGATGCTCTCCAGCTCTTAGCTGCCAGCAGGGAAAAACACTGGCCTGGCTGAACAGGAAGCTTTTGCAGGGACTCAGTGAGAAAAAAAACTGTTTATGACCCTTGGAAGAAGAGGCAGGCAACTTAGGAAGAGTATGAAGATATGAGGATATGAGGATGTCATGAGGTCATGCAGAAAGACAATTACAAAGGCGAAATCTCACCAGAACTCCATCTGTCCACCGCAGCAAAAAACAACAAAAATGTTTTAACAAATTAATCAACAACGAAAGGAAGGCTGAGGACAGTCTCCATTCTTTTTTGGATGCAGAGGGAAACATTGCCACAAAGCATGAGGAAAAGGCTGCCTTTTCTTGTCTCAGTCCTTAACAGAAGGACCAGTTACCCTCAGGGTACTCAGCCCCATGAACGGGGTTGGAGCAGGCATGTGGAGCAGGATAATTTTCCTGTAATACAAAAGGAACTAGTTAGCAACTTGCTGTGCTACCTAGACAAGTGTACCATGTTGGGTGGGACCTACCTGAGGATATTTATAGAGCTGGCAGAAGAGTTTGCTCTTTCCATGACATACACCAGGCCTGGTTAATCAGCGAGGTGCCAGATGACTGGTGCTTGGCAAATGTGACACCCATCCACAAGAAGGGCAGGAAGACCTGGAGAAAAACAGGCCTGTCAGTCTATCCCCAGTGCCAGGACAGGTTATGGAGCAGGTCATCCTGACTGATTTCACACGGAGTGCAAAGGACAACCAGGGGATCAGGACCAGTCAGATGTGTTTAAGAAAGGCAGATCCTGCTTGACCAGCTTGATCTCCCTCTGTGACAGGGTCACCAACTGAGTTTATGAGGGAAAGACTGTGGATATTGTCTGCCTGGACTTCAGTAAAAGCTTTGACACCATTTCCCACAGTTCTTTAAATCCCACCTTTATGACAGCTTTCATGAACAAACACTTACCACCTCAGTAATACCATAATATACTAATATTTATATACATTAGCTTTATTTTGCAACACTTGGGATCTACATCCAGTTTTTCATTATCATACTGAACCAAATCTACTCATCAGTCCTCCCTTTGCATGATCTCTTGAACACTATAGCTGGCTCCACAAATTTTCTCACAAAAGCGTGTTTTTCACCAGCTGGATATTGTAACTGTGCAAATGACAAGCACTCTTACTGCAAATGTTCAATTGTCACTTATCTATCACATCAGCATCTAAATGGCTCTACACCTTTCAAAATGACAGCATATTATTATTGCCTCCAATCAATTTGTTTCTTTCAGAAACTCTTTCTGAGTGATTTCACAATAAATATTTTTCATTTAGCTCTAACTTATCTCACAGAGCAGAGGTTAAAATTAGACAGATTTTCTGCAGATAAAAAACAGACCTTAGGAAAACTGTATGCAAGGGTCTGAAACAGCCCACACGGAATATTCACCCACTAGACAGATGTTCCCCAAAATGCACGGGGAGTATGTGAGGTATTCTTTTGTAACTGCAACAATAGCATGAAATACTATATAAAACTGACTAAGAAGTCTAATTTTCCCAAAGGATTTCTGGGGGTTTTTTAGCTAATGGGCATCAAGGCATTGAAACTAAGCCTTGTCAAAGCATGTCCTCAAGATAAGCTTTTATCTATACAGCACTATGAAGCCAGAGTGGTCTTAAATGTCATCACCATTCTCAACTGCNTAATCGCCACCCCCCTCCCCAACCCCCCCGCCGTAATGGCATGTAAAGCCACAGCAGGCAGAAATGCCTGTGCACCTTTTGAATTCCAGCTGGAAGGCTCCTTGCTTTGAAACAAGGGGCTTTCGTTAAATCTGGACTCTAGGCTTTCACATGAGAACTAGAAAGTGGACCAACTATGACTTTGAAGTTATTTCTTTTAACTTGTTTTCCTAATTAAAAATGAAGCTTGGGCCAGAAACATATCTTCCCCCCCTCTTCCTCCCTCTCCCCCTCCCCTTATTTCCATAGTCCTGTAACAAAGGTGCTTTGATTTCGCTTTAAATGGGGATGAGGGCTGGTGGTGGGTGGTGGTGGGTGTGTGGTGTGATCTTTGATCTATAGATGAACATAGACAACTTTAGCCCAAAAGGAATTTGTTTGAGGAATTACATTATAATAGCAGTTGAAACATAATGCAAACTTAATTCTAATTGATGCTGTTTCGAGTGCTGTGCAGTTCTAGAAGTACTTTGGTACTGAAAGATACACAATGGAAGACTTCATTCTGTGTAATGCATTTTATATTCCTATAAAAATAGTTGGAAATCATATAAAAATATGCTTTTATCCACAGAAGCCAACTAGTGAAGACAATAATGACTTTTCCCTACTGCACGTATCTATGCTATGTTTTGCTTTATGTTATCATCTGGCAGCTGTTGTTGTAACATATAACCTGTTTTAAAATAAGCTAAAGGCATAAGTCATAAAATAATCTCAATAGTTGAGAACATGTCTCTCGCAGTATGTGGAGTTAAACATGGGGCACACAGCTCACTGACATTACCCGAGCTGAAAAAGGCTGTAAAAAAATCTCTAAACATTCAAATTTCACCTGAAGCTGGCACAAAGAAGCTGACATCCTCTCTTTAGGCATTAGGTCAGTCACAGAGAGAGACTGTAAGCATGGATATGACACTGTCTCTCCACTATGAGATCCCTGTGATCCCATCTGGGTTGTGTCTTCTGGTGATGATGACTGAGGGAATGTGTGCGCTTAAGCAGCTTCTGCACTGGCATAAAGGAGATAATGACCCTGCCAGTAATTAATGTCCCTGCAATCCCATCTCTGAGTGAGTAGATGCAGTGTGCAGTGTCTCTCTTCTAAATTTCAGAAAGAGAGGATGTGTTCCATCCCTTCCTATGGACTAGTTTCAGTAGGATGAACTGTGCCGCTTTCTGGACTTCAAACTGACCCTCCCCAAAGACCTTCCCGCTGGAACTGAGATACAGGGCTTTTTCTGGCTTCAATTTTACAGATTTAAGGCTGTGACATTCACTTTAGCGTTTGTTCTGAACATTTTAGGCAGGGTAAGCTTCCTAATCCAGGCTCTTTTTAATCATTAACCATTACGAAGATGCTCTGGGTTTATAGATTTAGGATAATTTGAATATTGCAGGTTGTCCTAGTAATGAATAAAAACAGATTCTTTTTGAACTATCAGTTTTCTTCTTCAAACTCAGAGACCTGTGGCTGCATAATTTACTTCTATCAAAAGCTTATGACGGAGCTGGCAGCAAACCATGTGAGTACCTTTAACTAGACAGTCTACTGGGACATTTTATCCAAGCCCTTGCAGCTCCTACTTCAAGATGAATGATACTAGGCCGAGCAAATAAAATTAAACTGTGACTAAAACATCGGTGGTTGAGGGATTTTAAGCATAGGTTAAAGTGCAACAGTGGTTGTTGACATCTCTTATCTAATGTTACAGCCAGTATCAGTCCTTGAATGAAGTAGAGAAGATAAAAATGGTTCTTTAAACATTCACTTACTTCATCACTTATATTCAGTTTCTGTACTGAGCTTCTTGAGGGTTTAAAATATCCCATGCAAAAGTTGCTCACAGTATCATATGGCTGCAAGGCAGGAAATTCTGACTTGACAACACGATGAAAAATGTTTTTAGCAGTGGTAAAATGTTAGTAATCCTGGCGTGGATAATACAGTCCCTTGTTTGAATAAATGGGTTCAGTATGGTCACATATCCCTGAGACAAACGCAAAACTGGAGGAAATGCAAGAAAGGCCTGTTCAGATGATCAGGGAAATGGAAATCTGCCTGTGTGAGAGCAGCTTGTTCAGTCTCTGTCAATAAGGAGTGACAGTGATACGACTGCTCTCCATCAATATTTTAGAAGGCCAACACTGAGGAGAGCAAAAAGCTAATTAAACTAAAGGCCAGTGTTGGCACAATGACAAGCAGGTATAAATTAACCATGAGTGCATTTAAGGATGAAATGAGAAGAATATTTTAAATCAGCAAAGGAAACCTGTTTTGAAAGAGGAGATACAGCAGCAAAATGCCCAAGAACAGTAGATGGTGATTTTCCTTGTCTAAGCCTGATATGGCTGGCTGTGACTGGCCTTGAACACATCTGGCCAGTGTCCTTTATCAGTCAAGAGGAAAACAGGCTTTTGGATGCACTTGGGAGACCACAGTGTGTGTGGGATGAGGAAAAGGAAGAGTGGCTGCTTCCTAAACCAGCAGTCATCTGATCTAAATCCTTATCCCTTCACCTATCTGGTGTCTGTTCAAAATTAAAGCATCCAAAGTTTAAATACTTGGTGCTAAACTTAGTTGCAATTTAACATTTAAATATTGTATAACATACCTTGTGAATTGTAAACTGAAGAACAGTTTAGCTATGGATTGACAGTAGTTTAATTCCTATTTTACTTCTTCTTAACTTCTTAAAACAATGAATTTATGATCTATATTTTTTGAAAATATCAACTCAAACTCTGGGTTTACATCTGCGCCATTTACTCCAAAAATTCCCCTAAATTCCAAGGATTCCACCACTTCAGCAGTGATCATTAATTCGGAAGAAAGCTAAGTAGTTGAGGAAAAAAAGCTGATTATCTGGGATGTATGTAATGTCTCCTGTTCCAATCCCACTATGATTTCCAGTCCCACTCTTAGTCATACTTCGTGGAAATAACAGGAAAACACATCCAATCTCCCATGACTACTGCAAATAATCAACTTTTTAAAAGTAATGACAGAAGAAAAGCTTTCAGAACAAATACTGAACTTCATCTGGGCGCTGAAGAGAAATACCCTCAACTTCTCCAAGTATCTCTAAGATAAACACGCCGTTACCGCGGCATTCCTGTGGCGTCGGTACGCCACTTTTAGCTCGTTTCACTTCACAAACAAAGGCCGTAACAGACCGTACTTTAGCAGGGTTTAATTCCTTTATTAAAGCCAGACATCGCAGGCTGCGGTTCCTCTGACGAGGAGCCATTTCAGTTTACCCTCACTGCTGCCCTGCCCAGGGCACAGCGAGGCGGAGGGGCCGGGGCCGCACGGGCTCCCCGGGACCCGCGCCTGCCGAAAGCCGGCCCGCGGTGTGCCCCTTCCCCGGGGGGCCAGGGAACGCTCCGCCGAGCCTCTGCATGGACCACAAGCCGAGGGGACAGAGCCTTACAGTGCAGGCTCAGTGCGGACAGTGCGGGGCACCTCCTCACGGAAAGGGCGGTGAGCTACTGGGACGCGCTGCCCCGGGAGGCGGCGCGGTCACCGCCCTGGAGGAGTCTGCGGGAAGGCTGGACTGGCACTCAGTGCTGCGGTCTGTAGAGATGGCGCCGCTCGGTCCTGGGCCGGACTCGATGGTCTCGGGGCCTTTTCCAGCCCAGCCCGCTCCGCGGCTCCCGGCGCCACTCCGGGCTCCGCACGGGCGGGCTCGGCCCGGAGCGGGTTTGCCGCCAGCCGCCGCACTTCCGGCCGGGGCATCCTGGGAGCTGTAGTTCCCGCGCGGCAGAGGCCGTACTGCCGCTAATACGCATGCGCAGGAGCTCCCAGCGCCACGCCTCAGCGACTCTGGGCGCCCCC
>VZRX01023856.1:0-46060 GCA_013398075.1 Notiomystis cincta
TAGTTTGGGTGGGGTTTTTTAGCTACCGTGTGGATGTGCCTTGCAAGTCTGAACACGGGTTCTGCTGGAGGAAAATTGTTTTGAGGAAACTTGGTAGCCTGAATCAGGAGTAAAAATTTCAGGATCCTAGATACTGGGAAAAGCAAAGAAAGGAGGAAAAGCTGAGAAGGAAAGCATTTCCCTGTCTCCCACATTTTAGTCTGGCAGCAGCTGAACTGGCTGAATAGGCTCCCGTCCCCCACTGTTGGAAACTGTTCAGTGCTGCTCCCATGAGATTTGGTTGATCATGTAGTCACTCTCTAACCTGATCGTTCACTATAATCTAACTTAGTTTGAACAGTTTTTAACACCACCTCTCTGAACTCTTTAATGAAAATCATTTGGACACGAGCAGTTATTCCACAGATACTGAGGGGCAGCCATGTTCAGCAGGAATGTAAGGGAAGAGTGATGACGAGGAACAAGGGAATAACGCTACACTAGTGAAGCTTTAGTCAGAACAAGAAGCTTAATGACAGACTGAAATTGCACACTGCAGTGGATATAGTGGAGAATATAGCTAGACTTACCCTGATGGAAATTAACTTTTTAATACCTGTCCCCCAGAATTTCTAAGCCAAGCTTCTAAGCCTCTAAGCGTATGCCTCAGAATTTTCCTAAATAATTTCAAAGGCCAGGGCAAAAAATGACTTAACACCTTGCATCTCACTAAAACACTTTAATGTAAACAAAATCTGTAAACTGAGATGCAAAAGGTCTCTTAATGATTCTTTGTTTTTGTTGCTTCTATCATTGCTATAATTATTCTTTTACTTTAATGAGTCTTTTGCTATTAGGTCCTTCTTTTCCTGCTAATGTAATACAAGAAAACCACTTACTATAATGAAGACTGAATATTCATACCCAGCTTTAGGCATCAGCATCCATATACATAAATTAGAATCAAAGTTAAGTGGCATGAACAGCCCTGACATGTTCTGTCATGATATACAAAGGATCTTTTTCATTTAAGACAGCAAATAAAACTAGCTATTTTCCTGTGCAAATACTCACTCTCATTTTTCATGGTTTTCTCAATTTGCAGGAGAGTTTAGCTTGCAAGATGAAAAGACTGATGGGTTTCCAGATCTGCAGGCCACTTCCCTTTTGTTTTGAAGTCAGTGGCAGTTGTACTTCTGAGACTCTGGGAAAAATCACCTTTTAAATGCATACTGAAAGTAACATCACATACTGTCTGCATAAAATTCAGTGATGTAAAATGTACATGAACGTGTAGTGCTATATTAGGGTATGCATGTATGTGTACAAATATGAATAGTCTGCATTGCAATTTGAATTATTGTCCTGATCTGTGTGACTTTCAGGTGTTTTTAATTTATTAGTTAGCATTTCAAAAAGCAGACTTACTCTTCATTGGACAGACCTAAATGTATTTATTTAATAAAATTAATGCACAGGGAAGCATTAAATGCTGCAGGATACTTCACATTGATGGAAGTAATTAAAGCTTTTTCCCCTTTCCACTTTTAAGCTCCTTGTAAGGTCCTTGCAAGTTTTCAAGAAATGTCATTTGCAGCAGCAGGATCAGTGCCTTTGGACTCTAATGCTTGAGTAGCAAGGCTGAGGAAGCTTCAGGGAGAAGGAAGGCAACTTAACTTAGTGGTTTTCTGCATTTCAAAAGTCCATCTCCCTCCTCAACAAATTTAACTAATTAGCTGAATTTTCAAAACCTGGTATGGTTTTGCATTTGTTTTGTTTTGTTGTCTGATTTGATTTTATTAGGGTTTTAAAACTGGATGCAGATTTTTTTCATTGTGGCTTTGGAAAATGCTTTAGGAGCTTTACTGTATGTGAACATACCATGAAGTAGAACCATGTATTGACTGAATGGCTTGGATAACCATTTGTTCATACTGAGATACTGAGTATGCTTTCTGTGTGTCCCTTCAATGAAGTAGTCTAAAGAATCATTATAAAGCCATGAGCTTCTTTAGCTAAATACCTCTTGAAGCAGATGGAAAATTGAAATAAAAGAAACTAAAGATGGTGTTTTTATGACATTTATGGTGTCAGAATTGTATTAAAACATGGAACATAGCTATGTTGAGAGACAATTCTTTATTGAATTAATTAAAGGAATTTATCCTAATCTTACTATATAAACAAACGTTTCTAACATATATACTGGTCAAAATTGTCATATATGCTATCAAAAAAGGTGAATTTTATCTCAGGGTAGAGGTGTGGATACCCATTTACTCCTATATGGCATATAATAATGAGACAGCTACTATCAGCCATCAGGTTAATCAGAGTAACAAACCAAAAGGACCAACATTTATAAAGTTATTTCCTGTAACATGCAGATGGTAATTTTGAAGCGGTTTTTCCCTGAAATTTCATTTCTGCTGCTGAATCTTAGAATATTTTTTTTAAAAGTTTCAGTGTGTGGAAATTACCTGTGTTACTGACCAAGTCCAAGGCCTGGAGTCCTCACACCAAGAAGGCATCAGACCAATGCTCTTTACCACTGAGTCTGTGTGATGTTTATTGGTGGGTTATTTCATCCACATCTTTTGAAATGCTCAGGTTTTTCACAGCTCTTTTTACTACAGATGATTTCATGTCCCTGCTCTTTTTTTTTATTTAGTTTATTTCTCTGCTACATTTTTCATATCCAGACAGTATAACCTATTAATCTGTCCTGCATTTTAATTGGGAGTAGATTACAATTCACATACATACAGTTGAACTGTAATTTAATTTAATATAAATAGTTTTTACTCCTATATCTCTACGATGATTTAGGTAAAAGGAAAAGGTAATGTTGAAAGAGAATCTGCAGTGTAACAGAAGCATTCTGTATCTTTAATCATCAGTCATAGCTTTGTTATAGTTGCTTAACCAGCATAAGCTTTACATGATCAGAAGGAATGCCTCACATTTGGAATCTTTAATACCTTGGATCTGTCTGGATTCAATATGCAAATTTGTGCCCTGGTGGTTTTTATTAAACTCTCTATTTTCTTTGTAAATAGCACAACAAGCATATGTAGTTTTAGTATGGAGAGATACTTAATGTAGGATCCTATGATAATTCAGGACTTTAGAAGGTCCAACACCCAGCTCAAAGCAGGGCCAGCTTTGGGGTTAGTCATGGCTATTCTAGGTTTGATCTAGTCAGGAGTCCAAAAATAGAGACTGCACAGAAGTTGTCTTGCAATAAAATTCATTGTCTTTGTAATGCTGAAGACAGTAATTACTGAATATAAAAATCTAATCTTCAAATGCATATTACAATGGGTGCTCCTTTTGTAGATCAGTGTGTTAGGTCACTTCTGCCATGCTCTTTAGAACAGACATTTATTTACACTCCTAAAACCCTCTGCATTTTTGCATTTGACTGCTTAATATGCCATGTCCTTCCAAATGTACACTTCCTATGGATGTCAGTGCACTGTGGCTCCAGTTGTTTCATTCTTAGATGATTCCTCTCTTTTTCTCAAACTCTTCTTCGCTGCTTCTATTAAAAGACCTCAAGAATTCAGTGCAGCTATTTAAATATAAAGCTGCTGTACATTTGCCCCTGATTTACAGGGAAGAATCTGTATATATAATAATTTTGACAGTGCTTTAAAGAGATACTGTTTACCTCAAGAATTACAAAATTGTCTCAGAGTTAGTACCCAGGAAATTCAACTTCCCTGACAATATAGCAAGTTTCTTCATAAAGCACACAAATGAAGGCAATGTTTCATTCTTTGTCTGGCAAAGACTGTTTCCTAGTTAGAAATTCAGGACCATGATCTGTTTTATTAGAGATGACTAAAAACAGGAGAAGATTTTTATTTCTTACTGCAGAATGTTCTTTTGATTAGATCTGATGTTTGTTCTGCTCAGTACCACTGCATTTCAAAGGAGTATGTGTTAACAAGAGTGTGAAATTCTGCATTTCATGTGAAAGTGTGACTGACAAGTGTTGAAGTTCGTATGGTTTGGGGCAACCCTTGCTCAGGATACTGTCTGCCCTTTGTGGGAGTAGAAAATACACTAAACAGAGAAGATGAGGCTGCCTTTGAACGACAGGCAGGTCGACTGGCTGATGTCAAGTGTCGGTGTCTCTGGGATGAGTTTTCCAGTTTCAGGCCGGAGGCAAGGAGTGGGTGGAGAGTGCATGTGAAACTGAGATTTCTGCTCTGGGGTTCACATGAAGAAATCTCAAACAGCTCAGTATTTAATAACCTGCTCAGTACTTTACTGGGTGGTGTAAAGGTGTAAAGACCTGTGATTGCATTTTAGAAAATCAAGTAATATCCAAGGAGCTGCTATTCTTTTGGGCCTTGTTCTGAGGTGGTTGGTGCTGCTCCCAAGAACTGCTGGCTGTACCTCATCCCGCTGCTGCTGCTTGATTCACCAGCTAAGTCAGTTTACATCACTGAATGTATTTTATTTATCTCTTTCATTGTTAAAAGTATAGCTTTTTTTGCTTTCCTATTCACTCTGAAATCATACTGATGTCCATGAGTTAATTTTAACTTGTGGTACTACTTTTAAGAGAATTTTTGAATGTTGGCTGCAAGCTTTACTACAAGCATATTGTTTAGCCTCATGTAGAGTACAAGAAGTACAAGTTTCTTGTTTTATTGTTTCTCAGCATCAGTATTTTCTGTGTCCATGATGAGAACATCCCGAGGAAATAAACAGATGAAACAATGCTACTGCTCTAGCTGGATCCTGTGATTCCAAGCCAGAATGTGGATTATTGACCACAATATAATGGATCTAGAAGAAGAGCACTTTCTTACTGCTCATTACCAGCTTTGTCCTTTTTTTGTTTCCTGTCCCACAACTTCTTAGAAAGAAAGCATAAGCACATAGCATCCTAGAGAATTTTTTTCATAATTTAAAAGAATTTGATGAGAATTTAGCATTTTTACAGTTACTTCATTTCCACAGTGTGGCATATTTTGGAAGACCTTGGCTCCCCATAATTTCAGCAGTCCCCATAATTTCAGTCCCTGGAGGGATCCACTTATCAAAACCTGTCTGGAAATAAAAGTCATGGGGATAAAATGGGTTTCATTGCAACATTAGAAAATTCTGCCCAAGAAATTAAGTAACTGGTTTTTTGTCCTTTTATGAGAATTCTGTAGCAGCTTGCAGAGTGCATAGTTTTGTGGCAGCGTGATATTCAGTGTATGTCTATTAAATATAATTCAGACAGCTTTAAGATTTTGTCACCTATTCAGAAAGATGTTCAAGAAGTAGTATAAAGAAATTTTAGCTTGACAGGTGTAGTTGGGCCGTCCTCAGGAGGATATGCTGAAAATTGTCCTCTTACTCAAACTTCTCTTGAAACTTCAGAATGGCTTTTGGAAAACTTCCAAAAGTCTTTTCAGTGTTTGTGTGTTTCCTTAATATTTTTGGCATTGTATAGTTCTATAATACATACATTTAATTTCCATTTTATGCCTGATAGCTCCAGCATTTTATACTTAGTGGACTGATCAAAAAAATAACATTGGTCAGTACAGGGAAGAGACGAGTGAGTTGTATGTCTGGTTCTCTCCCCACCCTTAACACTGGCTTTTCCTTTGCAAAAATGTACCCAATAAAGCATAAACCAAAATGTGGGCTTGAGAAATATTATTAGTAGAATGGGTCCATAGCGCCAGTGATTCAGTCATCTGTCAGCCTGATAAATGGATTAGTGTAAGAGGTGTTCCAGTGGGGAAATGAAGCCCATAGGGCTTCCAGCTAATTATATTTAAGTTGTTTAGTACTGCTGGGAAGCAGCATCCAGGCAATTACTGAAAGCTTTGATGCAGTGTGCACTATTAGAGTGTGGGTTGAGAAACTCATTACCCTTTCGTGCTTGTGTTGGATAGATTCTAGGAAGTTGACATGAAACAGAGAGCAGGAATCAATAACTAGAAAGGCATTTTAGTTAGCTTCTGATCCATTTCCTGATTCAGCAGCTTCTAGCCTAGAGCATTTCATGCAATTACTATAGTGTAAGGGGGAAAATGTGACTTAAATATATTAATTATCACAAATGTATATACGTCTTATTACAGTGATGTGTAACTGAGGTTCCACCCAAAATGGAGTTTCAAAAGGTCCTTTAGGGACAAGCTGCTCCTCCAGTCCCATGCCACATGTCCAAAGTGCCTGCCATCTCTGCTCCTCTGAAGTTGATTGTAGTCATTTCCCCTAAAGCCTGACCTTGCAGTGTTTATTGATGCCTCTGCAACATCAAGATTGTATTACCACAGTGCCCATCGTATCCCACCTTAAAAATTTCTTGGAAACTATGGCTAATCCAAAACAAAACTGATGATATTGGCTACACATATTAAACCTTGTTTAAGAGAATTGTACTGGCTCTGTCTTTGCCGTGGGCTGCAATTCACATTACTGATGCACCTTGAGAAAACTCTACAGACTTTAGGTCGTTCAGGTGCGGAAAACAGCAAATCCTTTCACTGTAGCTCTCTGCAGTTGGGCACCTCCAAGGTGTGCATGCATGTGTATTTGTACAACTGGGGGCCAAGACTTGAAAGTTCATTTCTTAGGTTAGACTGACGCATCTGCTCAGGGCAAAAGTTACATGAATTAATCAAAATGGTGTGGTTTTCTTTTTAAGCTTGCACTCACTTTTAAATCCATTAACGGTGACTGTTAGGGCAGTGCAAAGGAGGCTGCATTTCCTCTTTCCTGTTTCTTCCTCTGTGCTTTTGCCTAAGGTAGAGCTAAATAGGCAAATGAGAGTATTACAGTTCAATGCTTCTGAAAGGGATAATTCTTTCCCACCTACCTGCACTATCAAAGAATTAATAATTAAACTCCTTTCTTTATGTTTCCATCACAACAGTCCTAGACAAGATGTGGATTTTGTTTCATGTTTTATAAAGTTCAGCAGAAATCTCATGAGTTACTGTCACGAGAGAAGTTTGGGAGTTTCATTTTTTTGAAATCTGGACTTGTTAATTAGAAAAATGGCATTTGGTTTGCCTGAGGGTTGGTAAAATAAATGTTGTGCTATTTGATACTGACATATCTTTCTGATAAAAGAAGTATCAGAATTGCTATGTTGTAGGCCACAGAACCCATGAATCCATCCACATACTGCAAAAAATCCCCTTACCAGTAGTAAGCATTTCCAGTCTTGGTACTGGGTTTGGTTACTGACAACTAAGCTTTTCATAAATCCATTATTATCACTGGAAGTTCTGGCCTATTAAATGATGGTAGATTATCTCCTGTCTCTGAAACTGTTACACATGGTAGAGAGAATATCTTCTACACTCAAATACACAGCTGAAGCAGAAAAGAGCTAAAGCTGTCAAAGTGTCTGTGCAGGCCAAGTGCTGACAGTGGTAAATGATTTTGAGAATTGATGCTGTCAATTCCAGTTTGGCTCTAAGAATGGTTGGATTGAGTCACTGCTTGGGCTGCTAAGAGTTAAGTTATCTTGGGAGGAGCCTGCATAAAAGGAGTAGCATAATACAGCCAAGTTAACGAGACAGTGCTTCTGCAATTCTCAATTTCATGATGTCCACTAGCTTTGACAGAGTTAGTTAAGATGAAACGTGAGAAGAGTTTCCACCTGCAGTGTTGTTTTCCCTTGAGACACTTGCTTCAAAGGGGCAGCCCAGGCTCTGTGAGTTGCACCTGAGGAGATCCTTTCAAGGCTTAAGTATTTTAAGGTTTTATGGGAAGATGTGGGTTATTTCTGAGGATATTTTTGTTGCTTCAGCTTAGATATCTCCATGGGGAAGCTTTTTGCACTAGTACTATAATGAAGATTTATTTCAAGGTTGATTTTCAGATTTTTAACTGACTCATGATTTTGTTTGCTCCATCAAATCTGGGCATTCATCTATGGTATATTTAAAATAAAAAAATATCTCATAGCTTCCTTTAGAGGAAGCACCTGTGGGGCAATAAGAAATACGTAAGTGTCTAGAAGGGGAATTTTTTATCATAGCAAGCCATTAACTGGTGTTTATTTACTCTATAAGACCTTAGGGCAAATTCATTAATATTCAGAGATTGTGTGGGTTTTTCTGAACAGAGATTGCAGTTCCAGTGCATAGGTACTCACTGGAAACATGATAGAGAGACCCAGCACGTTGTGCTGAAAATGATGCTCCTGGTTTCTGCTCCGTGTGTCTGCATTGTTATCCATGATCCTTGTACAGCCCAATTGCTGGTCATGACCCAGGGGAGCCACAGCTGTGGTTATAGTGCTGTGATTTTATTTATACATTATGTTAATCCATAAAGAAACTTAAACCCCAGCACATCAGCAGGCGTTTGGCAAATGTTGGAATGTTCTCTTCACTGATTTGTACACTTTTTAGGATTTGCTTTAGAAAATGCATTTTAGGTTATTTTTTGCAGAAGGATGGCATAGTTATTGATGTCTTGTTAGAATCTTCTATAGTCATGGTATATTTCTATATAGTATAGTATATTCCACCAGGGGTAGTTTGAAAATATTGAAGCTGCTTATCAATTTGAAAGAAAGCCAAATATTGTGCACTGGGTATCTTGCCTTTCTTCCCCAGAGACATAATGCAATCTCTGCTTTTGTAATTCAGTGTCTTTTGGAGATGGACTATTCAGCATTTAAACTTTCCTCTGCCTTTAAAAGCCAGAAGGGAGTGGGATAATAAATTAGTTACTCAATTAATGTTTATTTCATTATGAAAGAGTTAAGAGAAATATACTGGAACAGGATAGTGATGGCACTGGTGTGGTTTCTCCTCATCTATATTGTTTAGTAAAAAGAAATAAAATTATTTAGCTGAAACTATGCAGAAATAGTACTTAAGCAGAAATCAGATTGGAAAAATATTTAAGAGGCTAAATGTATTCTGAGGAATTGAGTAGAATTCACTAAAACATCTTCCAAAATGATGTGGCTGATTATTCCAGGTTTAAATCAAGAGTAAAACTGCTGTACTATTTAGGTGCCCTTATCCCAGCCACCTGCCCAGCTGCTAATTTCAAGTGCCTCCTATAAATCTGGCCCTCAATTTCAGTTTCCTAAAGTCTCTCAGGTGCCTGCAAAAAGAAATCTACATATGAAGCAGAGGATAAATGCACTGTTTTGTTTGTGGCCCACTAAGTGCAGCACCAAATTCAGCCCTCCTTTAAGGAACATCCCTCCTTTAAGGAGCATCTCTTAAGTGCAAATGGTGCTGTGTGGTTTGTCCCTGACAGGGGCTTGTCCTCTGCCTGCCCTGGACGGGCTGGAAAGGCCTCATTGCTTTTCTTTAGTTAAACTGGCACTGGGGACACTCACAGGGGTTGGTGATTTACTTCATTCGTCAGCTGCCACGTGGGAGGTGGTGCCAGCGTTTTCCATGGTTTTGCTTCACGGGGATTGTGTCCAATGGAGGAGCTGAGAGATAAGGAAGGAGATCAATGAACGTGCTTGCATAGGTTGACTTCGTTTTTTCAGACATAGTGCAAATCCAAAGTCAAACCTTGTGTACCAGATTTACAATTAGTAAAAAGGAAAGAATTCTTTTAACTTTTATTTTTGGTTGATATTTAAACATGATTACATTTCTTGACACTTAGCAGCCCAAGGCATAGATTAGCAGCAGCACCAATGCTAGCTTAATTAACATGTCCAATAACTTTCATATCCTTTGCTAAAGGGGTGAAATTTTTAAGCTTGCTGGCTGTGACACCAATGTTAAGCCATAACTTGGTTTTATTTCCTTTTCTTCTTCCATTGTCCCTTTGCAAGAAGCCCATGTTACTTGTGTGCCCAGAGTGAGACTGCTGTTGCAGGGAGAGAGCTGTATAAGGAAACTACTGTGAGGCCACAGCAGCTCCTGGATTTTAGCTGAGGTGGGGAACTGCTTGGCTAACCCATTGAAAGACCCCAGTAAGAAGGTTTTTCTGCCCACAAAGCTTGCTGTCCACAGGGATGGGACTGGCAAGCAGTTAGGAAGGTGAAGCACTGTTATTTATTGCTCCATGCACAGACTCAGAGCATCATTTATCGCCTGCCTTCAGTCATCTGACTGATCTGATGCCCTAAGTGACCCTTGTGAAGAGAGCTCCTGCTACCACTCTGCTGTGACTGAGTACTTTCAGCTCATGGAGGACAGAGTAAGCTTCCTAAATTAGAAGTCAGAGCATTATTCCAGCAGAATTTAGTCCACCCTTCTGTGGAAGGCGGCAGTAGTTGTCTGCTCCACATGGCCGGAGCACACGCTCCCTCTCTCTCTCACTATGTATCTGTATATATGCACATGTATGTCACTGAGCATGTGCTAGCTCCATCAGCTCAGCATGCACAGTGCTCATCACTACCCAGTGCTTTAGTTACAAAACCAGACAGTTGGTTGTGATTATAATGTATTTGATTTATGAGCAGGAAAGGATGACTACAGCACCTAATTTGCCTTTCTCCATATTGCAGACTTCATCTATCTGTATGAAACACAGTAACTTTTGTATGACTACAGGATATCTTGTGTTTTACCAAAAATTCATCTTCTGCCTTCCACCAAGGCTTGGCATCAACAAATGGAGAAACTCTGCATTCTCCTTTGGATAGTCACACTAATGGTTAGTCATAGGTGATGGAAAACATGTGCTTTATTTCTCATTTGCATTTCTTGTCAGTTTCCAGATGCTGATTTGTTTTATGCAAACCCTTTGCTAAATTAACAAGCCAGTTGGTACTTAGTATATTCTCCTAATGAAAATACTTAGGTGCTGTAATTAGGTCATCTGTTTTTTTTTTTTTTTTGTAATCAAGTATACCAGTGGAACTCTCCAGATATTTTATATTAAAGTACTTCATATATTGTTCTAATCATTTTTGCATCTGTATTCTGTGATCTAGGTTGATGGATTATTTTTCAATTTGTTTGTAAATTGTGAAGACCTTATCTTACTGTAATTATAGGTTGTAATGCTAATATTATAAATGAGAATTTAAAAGAACATTTTTGTCTTTGCCTACTGTTTATTTCAAAGCTCATATTAGTATTTACTTCTCTATGAAGTCAGATTTGAAGAAACTCTTCCTGTTGAGTAAAACATTGTGGGTAGGGCCATATGATACCATATGATTATTGCAATCATCAATACATTATGCTTTCACCCAGTCATAAGGAAAATATGTTTTTTAAGCTTCGCTGACACTTATAGGTAATAAAATGATAATAGTCATATCTTTTTGCTTCTAATGTCTCTTTCACTTTTCACTTTTTCAGTAGAGAGCTAGTATTTGCCAAAAAGTTGTCTTGCAAGGTAACCAAAGCTGGTCTTACCAGAGGATGTGATGATCCCTTCCAGCCTGTGTTACCAGTGCTGCCTGTGCTGATGCCTCCTGCCTTGGTAGCGTTGTGGCAAAATGAATAAATAGCCTTTAAGTGATCCTGTCACTGATAGAAACCATCAGTAGTCCAGGTTATAGGATTTGTAACCAGAACAATTGAAAATATGACCCAGCCAGTTTATGAGTATAATTATGACAAAAAGCAATAGAATTTCTTCAATAACCCTGATTGAGCCACAGTGCTACAGTATCAGTATCTGGTATTCTAATATCCTTTAAATTCCATGAACCTTGCAGAAGCCTTCAGCCCAGATGAGCCAGTTATTTCTCTGGTATTTGACATGAGAGCAGCCTCAGTATGTGTTGCATAGCATAATGTAAGGGTATTGAATAGAGATAGTTTTAGTGTAATAATACTCTTAACAATTTTCTTATAAGACAAGGGAAATCCTCTAATTGTTGCTTGGATTTTCAGAATTTATATTTACACACAGTTATGCTTCTTGAGTATATTGTATTTTGCATAAAGATAACATGTTCCACAGGAAAAATGAGATGGGAGACAAGTTGTCAATACTGCAACCCTGGCAGTGTTCAAGGCCAGGTTGGATGGGGCTTTGAGCAGCCTGGTCTAGTGGGAGCTGTCCCTGCCCATGGCAGGGGTTAGGATGAGATAATCTTTAAGTCTCTTCAAACCCCAACCAGTCAATGACTCTATAATTAAAAAAAAAAGAAAAATATAAGATGAGATAGAGATATGAGAACAGTCAACTCAGAGTGCCCTCTGAGAATTAGACAGGTAATTAGGTACATAGCCACATAAATGAAGATTTATATGCATTTAGTAAACTAACTCAGAAAAACTGTGGATGTCCAGCTGATGTATTGCTAATAGTTTGTGATGCTTCAGTAGGCAAGTGTTGTCCCTTGTGTAGTCATTCTCCATCAATTAGGATAGATGTAACTCTTTCTGAAGTGAGTTGTTTTTGGTTAGATGGTGTGCTTACCTCACAGTGAAGTAGATGAGAACGTGTTGTAGTACTGCAGACTGAGAATTAGAACTGGATTTATGAAAGCTTTTCATGATGATGTGTTTAAATATGTTATCTATTAAATTGATTGTATCGTAAAATGATACTTAATGTATAGTTGTTGTGGTTTAATTTCAGCTGGTCACTAAGTATCACAGAGCCACTCCCCCCCCACCCTCCCCAGTGGGATGGGGAGGAAAATTGGAAAAAAGTAAAACCCATGTGTTGAGATAAGATGAGTTTAATAATGGAAATAAGAAATTAATAAGTAAAATATAATACTAATTATAACTTTAATAAAGATAATAATGATTGAAAAGGAAATAACAAACCAAGAGAGAGAAATAAAACTCAAAAAGGCCAAGTGATGCACAATATGGTTGTTCACTGCCTGCTGACCAATGTTCAGCCCAGCTCCAAGCAGTGGACAGCCCCTCCCAGCCAGCTCCCCCCAGTTCATATATTGGGTGTGACATTGTATGGGTTGGCCAGACCAGGAGAGCTCTCCCAGCTGTGCTCCCACCAGCTTCTTGTGCACCTGCTCACTGGCAGAGCACGGGAAACTGAAAATCTCTTGACTCAGAGTAAACACCACTCAGCAACAGCTAAAACATCACCATGTTACTAACATTACTCATACTGAATCCAAAACACAGCACTGTACCAGCTGCTAGGAAAAAATGAACTCTATCCCAGACAAAACCAGGACAATAGTTTCAAAAGCTGTCAGACAATTGTGTGGAAGAGGATAATTAATTTTAAAAGTCTCCAATGAATATCTCATTTCACTTTAGAGCATTTAATTATTAAATTATGTAGACAAAAATTGAGCATAAGAGTTAAGGCTTGAAATGGAAGAATAAGAAACTAGTCAATATATGTGGTGCTCAAATGGAAAAGGAAATAAGAAATAAGCCTTTACTCATCATGCTCGTTGGCAGGCATGGAAAAGTCTGAAAATAGGTTTATCATTGCAGATGAATGCCAGGCTGTCTTTCATGTTTGATTTTCATAAATGCTTGCCTTCAGCTTTGCCCCAAAAACATTCAAGAAGGTGACTTCTTTTGCATAGTTATTTCTTGCCCAGAGGTGATGCTCAGTCAGTTCCCACTGGAGGCTTTCTGAGGGAGCACTTCTGTGTGTCCCACCATTCTGAGGCAGCACACTGGCATTTCAGTCCTGTGGTTCTGGGTGAATTGCTTGCTGTTGCTATACTTGACCAGAGAGGCTGAAAATTGTTGAGTCAAGCTCATGGTCTATTAGGATCCTGCCAAGCTCCTGAAAAGGTGCATGGCTTTGCAAAGTGCTCGAATGCTGTGTGTCACTGGGGATTGCCCTCAGCTCTCTGATTCTTTTGGTGGTGGTTTCTTTCCCCTTACAGTTTAGCCAAAGCTCCTAATCTGGGAGCTCGGACCTTGGTGAATGCCAAAAGCAAAAGGAGTCAAGTGCTTATGTTTTGGTGAGGTGGTGCACACTGGTTTGACGGGTGCCTCTGTCTCTCATTGCAGCCCCCTCAGCTGTCAGATGCAGTGATCTCCATGGTAACTCAAACCCCCAGACTCTTGACAGCAGCCTGCGAGGAGCAGCATTCAGCAGCTCCAGGGTCTCACGACCAGGTAAGCCAAAAGGAATCTCCAAATAAGAACTCCCCTCTGGTGTGCCACTTCCTGTCCTCTCAGGGTTTTCCTTGGTGAAGTCACCCAGGCGGTCAGGTCCAGTGCACATACATGATGATGGACTTCTACCAGGGTTGTCACTTAAGGCTCTGGCCGTCCAGCTCTCTCGAACAGAGGCTTTTGACAAAAATTCTGCATTTGTTCAGGGTTGGGTTTTAAGATACAGATTGAAGAAGCAAAACAAAGAAGTATTGTACAATTTTTTAAGTGGCTTTATCTTAAGTAATTGCTATGGTAATAGCAATTGGGAATTACCAATTGGGTAATAGCAATATGGGAAATAACCCCAAAACATGTCAGCAGTAAGATCTCCCTTGCCACTGTAGCTACACCACCATCAGTGCTGCCCAGACTCTAACTTGAAGCCTAAGCAATCTTATTCTCCTGCAGTGGATCAGGGGCAGCTTCTGTGTTCATGTGACATTCTCTGCAGTATTTTCAAATTGCTGCTGTGCTCTTTTCACATGAGTTTCTGTGCTAATAGCAGCATGTGGAGCATTCTGGTTAACATCTTAAGAAGGTACACAATTCTTCCTCTTTTTTTGTGAATTACAGAGAAACAACAAGATCTTTGCCATTTTGGGAAAACAGTGCAGGGACTATATAGCTATATTCACTATTCTAGAACCACCAGTGCTGTGAATTAAGGTAGTATCTCTGGTCTTATGCACTTACGTGTGTGGGAAGTTTATTACTTCCTTTTGTTGTCAGGTTTCACTGTCCTTTGTACTGAGTTGTTTCTATGTCCTGAAGATTGTATGCATTCTGTAAGTCCATGGCTTCTGTGCACTGTTTTCTGGATATTACCTGCATTGTTTCTTGCTTGCTTACGTAAGTCCACTTGGCTACATTGTACATTTGTACTACATTGTCCCCTTTGTACAAAGAAATCCATATTATTCTGGATAACACTTCTGCTAGCTTTACTGACCAGTTTGACAATTTTTGTGCCATTACTGCTATCAACAGTATTTACTTTCGTGTCATTGATGATACCCTTAAATAGTGTTGAGTGAGTACTGAATGGTTTTCTTGGAGGAATGTAGAGCACTTTTTCAATTATTATTTCCTGTTAACAGCTACTTTTTCATATCTGTATCTTAATCACATTTGATGATACTGATAATAATTTCTTACTCTTGAGTTTCTTGTGGCTGTAAGGTAAATGTTGTTCAAAAGTCTGTGTGTTTCAGTAATGGAATAATGTCTGCTGACCATAGTTTGTAACTTTGTCAGATGATTTTAAAAAATTCTCTAATTTAATTAGCAAATTTCTATAAAATGGTGTTGACTGGCATCAGTTTTATTCATGTAATTTCCCTGTGAATTTATCCTTTATCAGTTTGGTGGTTTTTTTGCCTGAGATTAGTAATAGCATAGAGCTCTATAATTACTGAGATCATACTGCTTACCATCCTCAACTACTGGCAGAAAATGCTAGCAGTCTTACTGAATTCCTCTGGTGCTCCAAAATGTATTGAAAATTAGCATCATTGAAATGACACTTTTAAGACTCTTAAGGCACAAATTATCGCAGTGTAGTAATTTAAAGTTGTCTTTTAACTTTTGTTTTGGTTACTAACAGCTTCCTTATCTCTAAAAATGCTTTTCTTCTGCTTAGAAGAAAATATATGTTGCTTGTTTGGGTTTTTTTGTGTAGAATGTTTATATTCCTTTAAAACACGAATCCCAGGTTGGAGGTCTGATGTTGTTTCAGTTAACCAGGTTTTCCTATTAGAATTAATTTCATTGGGTTTTCAAGTATAAACTAAATTTCAAGCTAATTACACTCTTAATCCAGAATGGGAGTATGATTTTTTTGCCACAAGTTGCCTTTTTTCAGCCATTTAATCATTACCTTTGGTTCCTGGTGGCAGTGGGGTAGAGAGAGTTCTCCACATTTTTATCCTTGTATTTTCTCCCAAGTGCAAATTTTTTTCCTAGTTTACTGGGCTAATGAACTTCCATACTTGCTATTAACTAAACTTTTTCAAATAGCAAAATGATAATTACACCTCAGGCCTGTGCATTCAATATGTATTCTAGCAGTAAAATTTGGGAGTGCCTGATGAGTTAGTACTGACTGCATGGCATTTCAAGCTTACTTCTCTCAGGTGCACATCCTTCATAGTTCTTTTCATGTTTCACAAATGCATACTTCAGCAGGTCATCCAGCCCTCTGATAGGGGTTGGTGGTTTGCCTTATCTCAGATTGCCAACAGTGTATCCTTCTGGGATCTGCTAGCACGTTATCTATGGAATTCAAGACCGTGGCATCCTGAATTTTCAGGATTTTGAGGAACAATGGTGCTAATAATGGAGTGTATCATCTTCTATGCCCTTTGTCTGGCTCTTAGTGGAGATCTCCCCAGCAGTTAGAAAGATAACTATTGGTAACTGTTGTTGGTATGATAGGTGTGACAGTGGTAAGAGATCAGCTCTGTCAGGATCGTGTGGAACGTGTTGTATGAATGCACAGGGAATTACAGTGTTTTGACTAGAAAACCTTGTAAAAAGCAAGGTAAAGCAAAGAGATTAGGTGAAATTAGGTGTCAAAAAATGAAAGGTTGGGGAAGTTCAGTTTGAAAAAGTAGAAAAAGTAGGTGTATGCACATGATACATAGGAAGAAACAGGTCACCTTTTCCTTGTTTTATGTTTTTTGTATGAATTAGTTACTTTGAATTTAAGAACAAGATGGATAGGATGTAGTGGAAGGTACTTCAAATGTATCAGCATATCAACAGATTTCTGTTGTTCAAAGAGCTTGGAATAAGTGCAGTTTAGGAATGTCACAAATGAAATGTGGTAGAAATATGTGCAAGTTGTGCATGTTGGTAGAAGTGCAGAGGCACAGATTAATATAAGAAAATGTTCATTTTTTAAAAAAGTTTCAGAACAGTATTTTTGCAGAAGCATTCATTTGGCATGATTGATAAGAATGTTCTATTATCCATAAGATAGCACCAAGTTATTTTATTTTGAGGAAATGCTTATCTTCTTTTTGCATAAGAACACTGCATTTTATACAAAGAAAGTAAGAGAAACTCTAAGCAAAAAGTTTGCTTACAAATGCATGATTCAGAAAAATACCATAATACCCCCATGCATACTTCAGCTTTTATAATGTTTTTACAGTTACTGATTTTTAATGATTTTTTTTCAATTTATTTAGAACTTTATAAGTGATACTGCACAGACATAGGGTACAGAGACTTTCTGTATGTTAACTAAAGTTACTGTTGGCACCTGATCCTACCAAATAATTTTATTGGTCAGCTAGATTTATGGACTAGAAAATCAAACTTTTTTAAACAATATCCTTTATAATTCTGAGGTTTAATTAATAAACTCTGTATTGATTTTGTTTTCTGACATTGTTTTTCAAGTGTTGCCATCAAATTATATTGCACCTGTGGGTATACACATGAACTGTTCCCTTTGGCAACTCAGCATTCACTGTTCATAGAGTGGTTATTCTTAAAAGTCTCATGGCATCATAACTATTCACTGAAAAATAGTGAACTATTGTAACAATATTTTTTAAAATAAGCATATTTTAAAATAACATGATCATTCTTTAAATTAGCAGCTGTTTCACAGCTCAAGCAGAGCTTTATTTGTATATTCCTTGGTATTTCTCTTGCTACTTGGTGGTGAATCATGGTTAATTGAACTCAGATTTTATTAATGAAATATTAATTAGTACTTTTTGGGCTATCAACCAAGTCAGAAAAAAAGTAAGTGTAACTAGAACATGAACCTGTGTATTTTTCATTGTGGTAGAGAGATGAAACTACTCTTCCAGTCATGGCAACTTCTGAGAGACTTGCTTTGAGCCTTTTTCATACACAGTATAGTTTTAAACTACTGCTAGTGGAATAAAATTGTGCTGCTTTTTTTAAAAATCTTTTTTCTGTAACAGAACTAAGGTTTCAAGGAAGGTTTTTGATGACAGTAAAGAGGATGCTGGCATTCCAAAATGAGGTGGCAACATGCCTTATTCACTGATTTTTCAACTAAGCTGGTGATTATTTAAGGCATAGCTCAGACTTTGTAGGACTGAACTGTGATAATCCCATACTCTGCTGTTGGATTGGTAGAGCACATTATGATGCCACGTTCACTGTGCCAGTCACTTGAAAGTGCTAATAAGAGATATGCAAAGTGGGAAAAGGCAATTTTTGTTGTAGTCATTAATAGTATATATTTAGTTCAGCTGGAGTGCCAGCTGAAGTGGAAGGTTCATACCTTCATGGGCAAACACTGTGCCACAAGGAGGGGGAAGTGGAGCTCTGCCTCACCCAAAACTGCTCCTCTAAGTGTGCCCAGCAAAGACTTCACACAGGTCAACAGTGCTTTTTCATCCACTCAAAGTGTGCTTAACCTGTCTGGGCAGAACTGCAGAAATATGCCCAGGTCAGTGAATTCAGCTTGGGCTGCAGCACTCTTGGGAAGCTCAGGTATTTCTCTGGACAGGTGCTGTTCACACACTGTGTGTGTAGCACATCAGAGACACTGTGCCATCTGCAGCTGCCTGTAAAGAGGGACTCTGTGTGTGCAGTAAATCAGCTGCTTCCCAAACAGAGCTAGGACAGTTCTCCTCTGAAGACAGATAGGATTTTCTGCTTTTTAAAGGTTTATTCGAACAAAGCTTTTATTTTAAGCTGAATTATTTTACCACATCGTGGTGTAGAAATGGAATTGCTATGGACAGTTTAATTAAACATGCTCCTGAATAATTTGAATGTCTCATGCAGCCATCCCACACAAAACAGGACAGGTAATATAGTTGTTTTTTCAGTAAGTTGTTAATTAAGCCTTGGAGATTTACAGGATTTGTATTTCCATTTATATTTTTGTATGACCTTTTTCCTATCTGAACTGCTTTGATTTAATGGAATATGAATATAATTTATGCATAAACATTCTGTTTTATAATAGCACATGCTAAAAATTTGTGCCCAATATAAAGATTAACATCAGTTAATTTCAGAAGAAATTCCATCTTCAAGCATTTTCACCTGGTATTTTACTGTCTAGTCTTCACTCTAAATGCTGTAAATGAAAAGAAATAAAATTACTATTTTTTCTCAAATGTTCATGTAATGTAGTGGTAGTGTTAAGGTGTAATTCTTTGGTGTAAACTGAAGATTTCAGGTATAATTAATCTAAATGGACTTGCAAACATGATCATCACTGATACCATGTTCTTACTTAAGGACTGAGGTTACAGGTTCACACTCGGCACTGTAATCAAGGATCTTGGTCCAAGCTTGGGTTTTTTCACAAATGTCAATACAGTGGTTACTGAAGTTGTAATGGTGTATTTGGAGAGTGAGTGATCACCACAGAAAAAGCTGAGGTGATTTGAGGTATCACAGAGCCCACACCTGAGCTGTAAAAGCAGAGCACTCGACTTCCCCAGCTGTTTCAGTGCAAAGTCCATTCCCAGCCAGCTCTTACTGAAGTCTCTTGAAACAACCAGGATGTTCTACCTTTAAAGAATGCAATAAGGGATCAGTCAGTCTTTAGCTCTGGTTCAGCTGTCAGGGACAATAAACTCCAGGTAAGGAGCAGAGGCAAACAGCTGCAGCACACCTGGTTTTACACCAGATGCCACCATTTTTACAGTAGGTCTCAAAATAGTCTTTCATTGACTTGCCCATAGCCTCTGAATAATCTCTGCTGTGATCAGACTGCACATGTGAGATTGCTGCCCAGGGTTGTATAGTGCTGTATCTTGTCCTAATAAATGGTTCTGGAGATTGGGTTAATATGGATGGCACCTACTCAGAACAGGGAACAGGGAAGGCACCACCCCAAACATCTCTGCTGTAATAGTGTAAGGTGGGGGTGTGATTTTTGTTGTATCTGAAATGATTGACATTATTTTTTTGGTTGCTCTGTGAGCTGCTGTGTGATTTAGCAAGCATCCCAACTGTCTGTAACATGAATTGTGTTTATTGTCAACCTAAATCAGTTTAAATAAGCTTAGTTCAACTGATGCATGCACAAATTAATTTTCCCTTTTATCTAACCAGCTTGCAGTCCTAATAAACAGAATAATCAATCATAGCTGCCTTCATCTATAGTATGATTGTATATCTGATCAAGGAAATGCAGAATAATTTCTCTCTATTCCCTACTTAGTTCCCCCTGTAATCAAGGTTTCTGGATATAATGATTCACCTTAATCATTTTTACATTCCTTGATAGAATTTTTTTTTTTTTAGTTTGTATGTTTGAAGGATGATTACATTCAACATTGTAAAACTAATTTTGAAAGTATAAGATATTTTTGTTTCTCTGCTACACAGAAAAGAATGCCAGTGTGACTCAGAGAACTCTTTGTAAACTCAATGGCAATGATACCATGCTTTGAACAGTTTGTACTGTGTACTCATCCTTTTTAGTAATAGCTGGTTTGAGGCCACTGGCATCTTTCTTACTGATTGAAGTGAGTCCAGAACTCTGGCTAGACATTTTCTCTCTTCATTGAATTATAAAGTGCCAAGCAAAACCTGAGGTTAGCTTCATGTGAGATGCTAGAAAAAGCCCAAACAATTAAAATTTCCCTTTAGGTCACTGGCCTTCAAATAGTGCTTTAACTTTTGTGCTGAACTGTTTACACTATATATCAGGTGTCTTTAATCTTTTAATTTTATATATATATAACATTTAGTAACACTTTTGTCTAGATAGGCAATTATGATTAAGATATAATATGTAAACCATTATATTTATTTACAGTCACATTTTACAGCTTTTTAGTGCAATTTTGCCTTTTGAAACTGCAAAATGCATCAAGAAAACCTTATGTCCTTGGTGGTTTATCTCAAAATGTGTATTTAGACTATGTCCCATTAAGTGCAGTTGGCAATATTAGGAAAACAGCAGTCTGTATGAAGAAATATTCCTACCATAGGAGTTACTGACAATTTCTGGACTGCTAGTTCAGAAATACTGTTCCATGTAAAGATGTAGTAAGGTGTTGACATTGGGATGAATCTTCTCCTCTACGTTAAAAATAGAGCATCATTATGCAAAAATAATAATTATTTACTGGCACAAAAGAAGGGTGCAGTGCACCTTTTTGAATAAACACTGGCCTTAAACAGCAGTATTTCTTCTTGTTCCTTATGTGATTCCATTACATGAATACAGATATTAAATACCTTTGGTCATTTAAGGCTCAATAATTTGCTTCAAATTTTGACCTCAAACATAAATTAATCTCGTGTTTAAAAATAAATTACTTCAGATTTTAGAGCAGTAATCTCATTTTGCAGTTCTAATTTTTTGACTTTTTTCTTTGCAAATTCTTTATTTTTTGAGTCAAAAGTTCAGCTGTGTGAAAATATGACTAAGTCTAAAGTTGGTATCTGAAATGACATGAGGTCTTTCCAGCCATGTTTTCACAAAACATTGCCTCAGACCTTTCTAGATAAATTATTTCATTCCAATATTTTGTTCATTTCCTTCTTTTAAAAAGCTCTAGGTTTATGTCAAGCTATTAATCATAGTTGGATGACTCTGTTTTAAACAATTAGAGTTGATAAATTGTTGTTTAGTAATAAACTAGAGAAGCTGTTTTTCCTTGTAATGTATGCATGCATTTGATTTCTCTCTAGAAACTGGTAGATATTTGTAAATTATGTGCTTAGTAGTAAGCCCAAATCTTTTGACTTTAACCTAATTAGATAATGTTTTGGAAGTCTGTTAATACATACAATCTTTGCAAGCTCAAAGAGTGAAAATTCTCCCCATTAAGTAAGTGTTTAAAATTCTGCAAAGATCATTAAAAAAAAAAAAAAAAAACAAATACTATATTGGGTTTTTAAAGTAATAACCCTGGGCCAGAGCAGCAAAAGCCATGGAAGCAAAGCTATTTGTGGTGCCATCAGTCTGAAAACTGTGCTCCAAGGAATGATACCTGTAGATGCACTTGGGTCAGGGAAGTTAAGTGAAACAGGAGGAGGAAATGGTCTGACAACCCTGGCTGAGAGGCCTAAGCCTGGGGATCCTCTGAATTTCTCTTCTCTGTAGATGTTTGATTAGTTAGTGTGGCCAAAATCAAAAACAAGAGGAAAAAAGCTTTGGTATTAAGCCTGCTGTTACTGCCTATTACTAGTTTTTTATAAATACAGATTTGCCAACTGTTCTTTCTATTTTTTTCCTATAAATTAATCATCTTTCTTTACATTAACTTTTTTCATCAAAATTGTGTTTTGAGAATTTGCAAAATCTCCTTACACAGAGTTTTTGTTTATCTTGTGGGTATTATTTCAGTCATTCCCCAAAGCTTTCGTGGTGCCACATCTCTCAGAGCTCTCTTCATCCTGTGGTCACCTCTCCTGTAATCAGTGCCTGCTCTTGCCTTTCATACAGCAGCTCGGATAAAGAGTATGTCAACTTTGTTGGAGTCCAGCCTCTTGGCACGTGTTTTCTTCTGACTCTTAACTCAGATTTGGGTTAGGATTTCACAGGAGAGTGAGCATTAAGAACTCATTGATAGGTAGTGGTCTGCATCTTTATATTTTGTTTTGTGTTCCTGATATTTTGACACAAGAATATGGGAGACAAATGAGATTGAATTTGTATTGATTCATACCATCGTTGCTATGCAGCAGCAGAATTGTATGTCCCTTTGAAAGAGAGAGCAAAATAGGAGTGCCCTTGTTTTTACAGGGATGGAGGAAATAAAATTTCTGATACTGTGGCAAGTCTTGTTACTCCTCTAGTGGATTTGCTGATGAAATCTTTCAGGTGTACGATTTTTGCTGTGGCTTTATCCCAGTTGCTCTAGTTAACTACTAAAGTCAGCCCCAGGGCTTGTTTACATAATTGTAATTATGCTTTTCAGTGACTCTGGAGAGAGTTTACACAGCAGATTTTATTAATTGTGTGATTTCTTAGTGTTCTAGAAACTTGTATCATTCTCTTTATTGAACTTTTTTTTTTGTCTTGCGAAGACACCAGAAGGTTGAAATGTGTGATTTTCCCAAAACTGTTTGCAAGTGCAGCAGATCTGAGTCTGTCCTGTGGAGGTGTCAGCTCGGAAGGCAGGGGCAGAGCTGTTTACCACAGCCAGACGTGACCGCGCCGTTGTAAATCCAATGTGCCCGAGACGGTCAGCGGGACCTAATCACATCACTTGCACCATTTGATCTGCTCCCATCGCCTTTCAGTACCTAGGCTCAGTTAAACTGCTCTGAACTAGGGCTGGACTGATAGAACAGATCAATTCATACATCTGTGATCACGTTTTCCTACTGTTGTTTCTTGTATTAGCTGAGCCTAAAAACTAGGCATAAACCAGCCTAAAACCAGCAACAATTTATCATATACTGTACCTTGTCATCTGATCAGTTCTATTAATTTTGCCACTCCTAGTTTTGTTTTGGACAATGCAGAATAGCTTTTCACTACCATGAAGTATTTTTAACTAATGTAGCAGATAAAAATTAACATTCTGCCCTTAGAATTACCTCATTTCCTTCTGGGTAATAGACAATATATGAGAAGTTGTTGGGGCATTGCTGTAAAAGCACTGTTACTTTTTTCCCATTGTAATTAAACACTTGCAAGCAACAGTCATTTCCTGTGGATGGTGTGTAATCTCACATAATTAATAGGCTTTTCAGCTGAGTATTAGAATGAAACCACTTGATAATATGTTACCCCATCCCCAGTTGTATTACACCATATCAGTACAGTGAATGTTAACTAAACAGACCTGGAAGCAGAAAAGAACTGGGCTATTAGAAGAATTCTTAGGAACCTCTCTTCCCCTGCACATTTGAAAAGCTGTCATTTTTAGCTTGGGTTTACTCATCAGTGGTATTCAATTGTCAATAATCCATCCTCAGGTTTGAATTGTGCTGCTCAGTCTGTGCCATCTGCAGTACCTTTGATCTGGCAGCTATGGAAATTAAATGATTGAAGGTGAAGTAGTCACTGGGACTTGATTCTTGATTAGTTTTGCAGGCATATTTAATGCTTTTTCATCTAATTAGTAAATCACTACTTAAATTAGGCCCACCAAGCTGAAACAGAGGTAAAAGGATGAGGTCAAGACTTAAAGCAAGATGTGGGTGCTTACTGTATGTAGTGCAGATAGGACTGGATTTTGCAGAAGCCTGGGGCTTGGGAAAAGGTTGACAGAGTGCCTCTTTTTTCAAAGTGAAATTGCTTACCTCTTGGACCTGGCAGGACAGTTGAATACATAAAAAATGGGTAGGAAGGGAGCATTTGGAAAATGGTTTTCCGTGTGCTATGCTTAATGGTAAACTATCTTTTGAAAGATTCAAATTGAGTGTTGAGTCTGTTGAAACAAATTTACTCCTCTCATGTTTAAAGGGTATTTGATTACATTAAAGGCTAAATTATGGCTTTGAATTTGCATACAGATTTTGGAAAGTAACAGCACAGCTTCCAGCTGAGATATCTTTCATATATGAGTGTCTCCCCCAAACACTGGTGCTGGTGCACATGGTAACGAGGGAGTGTTTGCTGCATTTTTGGCTGTTAGCCATAGTCCATGCTGATAAAAGACAGATCTAACTCACCTTCCCTGTGAAACAGACAAATGATTGAATAAGTTTTAGTCAGATACAGCTGTTTGTATCTATGGCAACAACACTGCAAAAAGGGGTATTGAAGCATTGTCCCTGCAAATTAGAGTTAATTTCAGTTTGACACAACTTCTTACTAGTAAGTAATGTCCAGGAAAAAAACCTGCAGCAGGTTGACCTTTGGTTTCCTGAACCAATTTTATTCCCACTGACTGGCAGTAATACCATGAAGAGCCATAAAATCCCAAGTCTGTAAACACCATTTTTTCAAAAGGCTTTGCAGGCCGTACAGCAAGAAGTGTAACACCCAGCCAGTGAGGCCACAGTGCTGTGTTAAATCTGCCCACAGTGAGTTCTTCCATTGCTGCAGTGTCCTGCAGCCTCCTGCAGTCACCTGCACTGTGGTGACAGCTGGGACCCCTCTGGCTTCCAGCTTCTGGCTGTCAGGCGTCCACAGGGGTTTCAGCAAGGAACACATTGCAAGGCATGTGAATACCATTATTGTACACTTGGACTTCATGATCCTAAAGGTCTCTTCCAGCCTAAATGATTATTTTATTTCATGTACTGCTTTTAGCTCCAGCTCTTCTATTGCCTACATTACCTGTAAAAATTGAGTATAAATTTCTGCGTATTTTTATGCTACAAATATTTCCAGATTTAACCATTCACTCTTTCAATTGTAGTAGTAAAAAGTGACTGCTATCAAAAGTAGGCAGATGATAGTGATATATCTTCTCTTTTTCTTCTCTTTTTTTCCTTTTATTTTACTGTCAGTTATCTAATTAATGCTACTTGGGATAGAGGAAGTCAGATATTGATTTCAGCAGATACTGTAAATGTTGCCAAGTTTAGTCAACTGTGTCTTGGAAACAGAAAACTGCAAATTTTCAGCCTCTCTGGTGTAAAGATAACTTTCATTCTGAATATCCCAAAAACTAAGGAAAAATAATGAAGTTTTAAAGGCATGATAAAGAAATGAGGAGAAGCAAAAATAATTGTGGGATGTAACATATGAGAGAGCAAGGTTAGAAAGTGGATAAACTCATTTTTTGCGTGCCTACATGTAGCCCCCTGCATCCCTCCTCTCATCCTTGTAAACTGTGCCTTCCTTGGAGCTGAAAGCAGGGAGGTTCTCTGAGCACTTCAGGATCACTGTCATGCCCCTGCTTCACTTGAGAGCCATGAAGTTCATCCTTTAATAGCTCCAGTGGGTTTAGTCAAGAGCTTGAACTGAAAGTTCTTTGGGAAAGAGGCTTTGGCTTTACATCTCCTGTCAGAAGGACTTGCCACATTGTGCAGCAGTTAAAAAATAACTACTGGTACCAGCAATGAAAATAAGGAGAGCAAAAAAGGCAAGAATGTATGTTTCTGCAGTTGTTGGGAAATGGATTATACTCTCAGCACTTTATTCTCATCTACTAAGGCAGGGCTTCTGCTCTTATTTTGTTGCTTTTCTGGAAGATGAACAGAGGGAATATGGAGATAAGCAATTGTAAAGGGAATTTTTGGTTGTCTAAGCACATGCACAAATTAGATTTCCCCTCCCCTGCTTCTTCTGGCTATCTGCCAATTAATAAGTTGAATTAACAGGATCTGGAAGGTTGGGAGAGTGATGAAATTCAATCAACCTTGAATTCAAAGTCAAGGCTGAATTTTTTTATTGTGAAGATGAAGTATCTTGAAGAGAATTTTGAAAGTGAAGATATGTATAGTTTATGTCCTTTGATAAGGTTTACTTTATCATTTTGGGATTTTGTTTCATTTTTTCTGTGTGTTTTGTCCAGCTAATTACCACGAAACAGTGGTGAGATGGATGAATCCTAAGTGAACTACTATAAAGTAGTTTACAGTGAGATCTAAGTAAAAAGATTAAATTGTATTTCCCAAGGTTGCAGAGTTGGAATTGAAAATCAGATGTAATCTTTGGGAAGCAGTCAGTCTTCAGCCTGTACTGTGTACTTTTTCTCATGATTTTGAATTACAAAACACGCTTAATTAAGACAATACGAAACAAGTTTGAAGTATTTTCTCTTCGTTTTGGTGCTCAAATGACAGTCTTATTGACAATTCCCAGTACTGCAGGTGTTTTTCTTTCTCTAGCACAAAAAACAGTTTAGAGAATGTACAAGACCAAACATAAGACTTGGTAGCAAAGGATGGTATCTCTGGATAAGACTGTTTTTCTCTATGGGTGCTGGTGGCTTGTTACAGAAGTTTGTTATATTCCAAGCTTTTAAGGCAAGATGAATTGTGTAGGACACAAAAACAAATATGTCTCTTTTCAACACATTTCTAAGCTCATATAGATAGAACTTTAACAAGTAATTGCTCTCTGGATTTGCTGTGAATTTCATTTACTGCCTAACTCACTTGTGTGGTCAACTACATTATTTAAGGTGATAGCTTAAGAGTGATTGTAAAACCCTAGTGGGGTTTCTTCCTAAAAAAAAAAAAGACTTCTCTTTACTTAAGTACAGAAAAATAATTTAGTGCATATAGATCTCTTAATACATAATTCAATTTTTTTCTCTAATTATTAGATATAATTTTTACCTGCATTGCTGCCTGTGCACCATATTAATACTTGAGCAGAGACATTTTCAGTGGCAAGAGCAGTGCTTTAGTGGACAGAGCCATGGCAGGAATCCTCAGGGCTGCCAGATGATACCTGCCTGTCATCTTTCACCCACCAGAGCCAGCTTACCTAGGGCTGCCTGAAGCTGATAAAACACACCTTTCCAGAGGTAAATCAAGGTTACAAAACAAATCTGCAGTTGAACCAGACCTCAGAATCACACATCCTGATTTTCATCCATTTGGTTTTGTCCATTGGTGCTGTTTACAGTAAGGTAGCACCTAATGTAGTGCTCAGATTTAGCAGCTGAGGAGTGACACCAGGGGCCCTGGGGATGCTGATCCCAGCCAGGATGGACTGAAGGCTTGTCACAGCTCCTCATCCTGGCACAGCCTGCTTCCACACACCAACATCCATCTTTGCCCAAAGCAGGTCAGAGCTGAGGAGAAGGAGCAAAGCAGTGAGACCCACATCTCCTACCAGGTATGCAAGCCAGAGTGAGCACATACCTTGGGACTTCATGCTACCTTCAGCTCTGGTCTTTGTAGTTAAGCCAACCAAACAAAAATGTGCCTGTGTAATAATTTAATAGGCACAGTAATAGTTTACAGGCACAGTTCAGCTATCCAAGCATTTTCTCTTTCAGTATGTTATGGGGCATTTAGTTTCCTTGGTTTTGAGGTCAGAGAGATGAATGTATGACTGTATCAAGTACCAGATATGCTTTTAAAACTGTGGAGAGTTTTGAACACAGTGAAGGAAAATGTCAATTCTCTGTCAAAGTATAGACCAAGGAGTTTAATTTTGGAAGATGTAATTTGAACTTCAGACAGAGAAGTTTTCCCATGAGTCTCTAATAGAGACAGAAAACAGTGTTCTTTAGTGAATTTTGCTACAGCGCTCTGCTAAAGTTACAAAGTTGTTTCAAGTGAGAGAAAAAAGGCATGTTGCTTCTTTTGTATGTGTGTCCCATGACTTTATGCATACTGTCACTTTTTTGTTATATTTGCAGCCCCATAAAATGTTTCTCATCTTCCATATATAAAAGCGTTTGAAACCAGCGTGCCATTCATCATCAGCAACAACAACTTCTCTTTAAGTTGTAAGTTGATGTAATGTCCAGAACAGGAACAGAATATGAAAACCAGTCTAGCAAGTTCCTGGAATAGCTGTTGTATAGAAGTTGTTATTTGCTGCCTTAGTTACAAGTCCAAGTCTTCAGGCATTTTCTGTCATGTGTCAGTGCCCCTTGTTATGTGTAGTTTGGTTTCAGTTACGGCCTGGAGCTACACTGTAATGAGCCAAACAGGGCAGTTGAAGCACTGAGGGCACCTCAGGTTCTTCCTCAACCCTGATATTCTTGGGTAGATAAACTCTTTACTTCTGTACCATGGACTTCACCTTCTCTGTGGTCTCCCAAACGGCAGCTGTGCTTTGCTGTACTTTACTGTGGAAGGAGCCTTCAGAGGCTCTGGGCATCTTGGCGGTGTCAAAATTGTTTTTATTGTATCTACTAACACCATGTGTGTCCATGTATGTGAAGTGCTGTACAGGTGGTAAGTTACCCATTTTGCTAAGCAGCAATCTATATGGATAGCTGGTTATACCCAAAAAGGAATGTAATTTGTGGTTTCTGTTGGCTTTTCTAGAGGTATTTGATTGTAATGTTTCAGTCAGGTAGTTTTAATAACACTGAGGTCAAATATTTGAGTGTGGACTTTTGTCTTACAACTTCCAAGGCTATGTGAAGACAACCTCAAGGGAATTTTGTGGAAGAGTTTATTCAGATGCTGACTGTCAGTAGTATCTCCAATATAATTTCAGAAATGGGTGATAATGGCTGAGTGTTTGCTGTCGAAATAGAGCTGGGGTCAAAAGTACTATTCAGCTCCTGAATGCAAATGCCTCGTCACATTTCCCTTTGGAAGCAGCAGATAACTAGACTGAACTGAAACTGGAGACAGTGTGTTTTTTATGACACAAATTGAACTCCTGCCAATGACAAATTTCAAGGTACATTGTGAAAATGAAATGATGCAGTGCTAGCTGAAGTGCATGACATAACTATGAATAGATGTACCCATGTGTACGACACAGCTCCTACCTTTCTTTACTTGGAGAAAACAGTTTCACATGCACCAAGGTCGACAGAGTGGTTGTATCCTGCGAAGCTCATGTCATGCATGAAAGTACATAAAGACCATCTGGGAACTATAAAAATAGCCTGTCCTGACTGGATGATTTGTGTCGTGGCCAAGGACTGATACGCTCATTCAGGAAACGGCAAAACAATGTCAAACTTGTTGGGAAATAACCAGGCTTATTTTCATCCTTGGGAATGGCCTGGTATCTCATGGAACAAAATACACAAGGAGACTTTCAACCACATGGTTTCTGAATACCCTGAAGGAGCCGTGTGAACTGAAGTGGTTCAGTGTGGGCAGTGGAAATGTTAAGATTATTCTTAATATTTTAAGATTTCAGGTTTGGTATATCTGAAAAAGACTGAGAGCAATCTTAGAGTTTTACTCATACCTAATTTTTTTAAAAAAACTTTTTGCACTTCTAAAAGGTTTTTTTAAAGTTTTTAGGTGAGTTTATATCAATTTATCCTACAAAAAAAAGCTGACCATGTGCTGGTCAGCCTTATTCAGCTATCTCCAAATGGTTTATGTAATGATGTCATGTGAAGACGGTTTAAAAGCAGGACTGAAATTTTTTAATTGACCTACAGGAATGCAGGACATACAACTTAAATCTGGATAACGTTGGCCAGGTTTTGGGTTTTTTTAAGCTCAGTGTGGAAGGAATGATTCTGAAACAACAGACATATCTATAAACAGTGAAGCTCGATTTCAGCGTTTCTATGCAGCAGAAGAAACAGAGATATTAATGATGACTGGTTTTCTGACAAGCATTTAATGCGACATGGGTGTCACAATAGCAGCTTCTGAGCACAGTTCTAATGAGGTTTTCATACCTGAATGATGTCTGTAGAATCCCTTAACCTGAACACTGTAACTGTGACAGGTCTGTCTCTGGTTTTTATTGTTCATGGATATGCTAGATAAAGCCATGTTCTCCAGCCACCTCAGGCTGTCCAGGCACTATTTTAAATGCTGTTAGGAAGTCCAGGAGAGGAGAGGCCATTAAGAGAGTAGCTGTAAACCACCTCCCTGGTCTGGTTAAACATTGAGCATCTAATTATTGCCATACATTTCTGACATCAAAACTGCCACTTTATATTGAAGACAGTGTATTAGTCTGAAGGACCTGGATGCAATTCTGTTAAATAGATTGTGAGTCCTCTAATGGCTTCTTCTGTCACTTATTTATATTACCTACCAGCAGAGTGGTGTGTACAAACAGGGAATTCTGCTGTGCCCTATTAATTGAGCAAAAAACTAACTATGTTTGTGTTTTCTTTCACACTTTTGGCTAAACTTGGATCGAGACTGGAGATCTGATAGGGCCATGCCATTGTATCCCCAATGCCTGCACTAGCAATTTTGTTTGTTAACTCACTCCAGACTCAGCCAAAATTTAATCTGATCTATGGGAAATAGGAACAGCTGGAGACTTCAGAGGGAGTTTGATTTCTGAATTAATACAAGATTTGAGAAGCACTCACAGCTCTTTGGTCTCCTGTTTGGTTGTTTTGTTTGGTTTTTTATAATTGTATAAAAAGAAATTATGCACTTCTTTTGAATGTGGAAGAACATAAAGGATATACTTGGTACCATGAAGAACTTGGTTTTTTCTATTTTTCCAGAGATATAAGAAGACTTAGTGTGGAAGAATCTGTTCTTTCTTTGTACAAGGATAGTTTGATCATCAGTTTAAATGAAGGCAGAATATTCAGAATAGTGTTTTCACATTTAATATTAGTTATATTTCAGATCTTGTCTTGGGAATAATTACTTACAGTGTAGTTTTTCATTTTTCTCTGTGTAATCTCTTACTTCTGAAAGTGACATGAGTGAATATTCTGCTTGTACCTAAAGAAAATGGATGATTTCTTGAATGTCAAAAAGGTCATTTTATGTAAGAGGTACAGCTACAGGCACCTGTTCCCCTGGTGAAAAAAGTGTAACACATTTATTCCACTTGCTGAATACAAGTCTTCATTCATGTGTGATCCTGCAGAGAAGGAGAAATTGAAGCTGGGTTTTTTCCCAGGTTTCTTGAGCTCCATTGAGTGGTTTCAAGTGAGAGAATGTAGTGTGGGTGTTCCAGGAGTTGTGAAATCTTTGGAATACCGACTTCAAGCAGAAGCAATTGTGCAACTTCCCTGTTTTATAGCCTCACCTGTAATCAAAGTAAATGGTGTTTCCTAAATACCATTAGAGGGTACAATTAAACAGCAGGAATTAAATAGGAAAGCATTTCTTTGCTCTTGGAATGAAGCCTCTCTTCAGCTGGCATTCTCATCCACCACAGCTTTCACTGGGCCACATCCTGCACTCTGGCAGCCTCTTCCTTCTCTGCCCTGCCTGTGTGTCCTTGCCTTGTCATTGAAGCTTTCCTTCCGTGTCCCCAGGATGCAGGTCCATGTGCTCAGTCCTGCCCATCAGCTCTCTCACCATGCAATTTGCCACCAGTCTCCTGAATTTAAGCCCCATAGTTCAAGCTTGACTCAGACCTTGCCCCATGTGCAAGTTCACGATGCCTCTTCTCAGGCTCAGCTGGTTGGTTCCAGGGAGAAGCTCAGAGAATGGGGTTTGCCTTTTAAGAAGAAAAAGTGACTCCAGCAACAGATGGCAGGAGAGGCTGGACTGGTTGGTAGCCTTTGCAAGTTTAATTTTAACAATCTCATTGTAAGATACTTGATGATGTGTTATGTCTCTGTGGTAATTTGTGTGTTTTATGGGTCTGTGTCCTGTGGATTAGAAATCCGTAGGCATCAAGTGTAAATGATTTACCCCTCTAGCTTCACTTCATAGGCATTTCAGCAACTGGCTTTAAAATTACTTCATATAAGCACAAAAATTAAATAAAAGTGTCTTTATAAGCAAAAGGAATCCTTATAAAAAATAAATAAAAGTTGTAATTTCACTTTAGACAAGCTAATTGCCCCAGTTTAAAAATAAACTTGCTGCAACAGAGTATTCGCTTAGAAAAGTGATTATAAGAATTGAGACATGGTATTATTCTCTCACTGGTTAGCTCACATGAAGTAAAATAATTTTAAGGGTCTCATTTGATATTAATAGATATCCATTGCATCTTAGTGACTTCATATGTCTTACAGAGTAGTTTGCAAATTTAATAATGTAAATAACTGGACCATACTTAGTGATGAAGTAACAATAACACTGTGCATGTACTCATGGTGCTGTTGGATTCATTATAACTCATTTTGAGTCAGTGATTTGTTTTTTACTTCTACCTCAATGCTCGTAGAAATATATTTGACTTCTTGTCCCCAGGCTTTTCTTTCCTCCACTTCTCCTTTACTTTTATAGTAAAAAATATGCAACTCAGTCAAGAGATCAGTCATCTGAAGATGATTGAACACTTGAACCATCACTATGAGCTTGTCAGCCACGCTCCGCAGGAATTAAGAGGAGCTTTGTGGAAGTTCCATAGAGAGGATGGATGCAGCTCTGCTGGTTGCTGCTGCTGTAACTGAGACAGAACCAGGAGGAGCTGCAGCTCAGTTACTGCAGGGCTGGGGGGCAGGTGAGCAGCTGACACATGGGTGAATGTTTCTGATCTTATTTTAATATGTCAGAAGCATTTAGAGCCATTCTTGCACACCAGCATTATTAGTCAGGCAGCCTAATTTGAGGTGGAACTAGAAAGGCTGTTGTTAGGCTTGCTTTTTCAGGAACAGTAGAAATGGTTTTGTTGTTGTTATTAGCAGTTGAAATGATCAGAGGCTAGAGATATGAATTTGTGAAACATGCTTTACATTGATGTTCACACTGTGTCACAAATGCAGTGTGGCCATTCACTGTGGAAGGAATGGATGTGGTGCCTTAGGACCATAATGGTTGAACTGTTGATGAGACTTCCTGAGAGCCCCTGTGTAACACCAGAACCTACACAGAAATATTTAAGATGTATTTGTTAATGTTTTAAGAATTCTTTCAAAATACAGAACAACAGAAAGTCATTAATGGTGACACTGTTAACTCCTGAGGTGGGAGATTGATCTCTTAATGTGAAAATTAGCATTGGCATGTGCATAAAACTGTACTTTTTTTGGACTATCACTGTCCTTACTGATTTTAAACAAAAACCCCTCATATTCTTTTATTTTGCCACATTTTATATTGTAATCCTTCCAAAAGGAATGCAAATTTTATTACTAATTATAAACTGTTTTCTTTGTCAGTGAAATGTACCTGAATTATTACTCCTGCCCTCCCCCCAAAAAAGTCTTAACTTTTTTGATCTGGGTGTATGATAAATGCTGCAGTGTCCATGTCAGGTCTTAAAATAAGAAAGCTGAGAGTTCAAAAAGAGACATGCTATAATCCTATTGCTAGCTAAATCACATAAAGAAAAACCATTTAAAGTTTGTTTAACAGCTCTCCATTGCATTTTAGTGACTACGTGTCTTACAGAGTATTTTTCAATTTTCATAATCATAGAAGACTTGTGCATAGGGGTAGGGCTTAAAGTGTCAGCAACTAAAAAGGAAAATTTCTTTGGGCAATATTTTCCTTTTTTCCAGTATTGTTTTTCCTTTTCCTAAAGAGAACAAAAAGCCAATGAGGTAACAGTGATGTATTAGTATGGCATGTAGAAAAGGTGAAACCTTCTCAGTTTTTAAGATTTCTTTCACAAGGTTTTTGGTTGGAAGGAGGATCATCTTCATCAATGTATTTGGTGTGGCAAAGCTGTCTTTTGGACCTAAGGGATTGTAAGCATTTGTAAACATCAGGTTAAATCTTGAGACATTTATTAAAAAACAAAAGGAATAAATTCTTGTATCATTGTGAGTCTTATGGTTTTCTTTGCAGACATTAGAGTTTAGAATATCCCTCTTCTCAAGAGCTCCAGGTCAGCACTGTATGTGTTGGTAGTCAGTAAAGACTTAAGTGATGGCTCTTTGCTGATGGATTTTGTTTAATGGCCTTTTTCTAGTTTATAGTACCAAAATACTGCTCATTGACAGCAGAGCCATGTTAAAAGTGACATTTTCTCTCTTTGAATGCAGTCCCTGGGAATATGTATGCACTGAACAGTGTTTGTGTGCATTTCTTACAGTCAGAGGAGTTGGCTAATATTAGCAGTTTATTAAGAGTTAAAAATCTCAGCAATTTTCAAATTGAATTTGATCCAAGTAAAATATAGGTCCTTATAAGCAAACAGCTGTGCTATTAAAGTCTGTGCTTAACTGAGAAAGAAACAAATGGGAGAGGGAAAAAAATCTTACTTTCTGTTTCTAATAATACTTTTCAATTTTTAAAAAAATAATTCCCTGAGCTAGCTAAGTCTTATAATCGAGTGCTTAGGAGAAAAATCCTTGACTCATAAAAATATGAAAAGTAAGATATAAATAAATATAGAGTTACAAGGCATTAAAGATCATCCAGTATAGATCTGCAGGAATAAGTGACCGATAAAAATTATGAAGTAATTCAAAGAATGTATGAAGTACAGCATAGAAATTGAAAAATCACATTTTGATTATATTTTTTCCTCTGAAATACTTATTGGGAAGGAAGTATTCTCTGCTGTCTGGAGTGAGATGAGACACCTGAGACCAACCATCTCAGCTGTCGACAAGCCTGTAGCCATGATGCCCTTTGCCCTTCCCAGTGGTTATCCCATCCCTCACCCTTTCCCATGCATCAGCCTGTGCCTGCTTTCCCTTGTGTAAAAAGACTCTGATCTCCTGTCAGGGAGGGGAGTAGGAAGCAAAGTTAATATGAGGAAAATATTTTGATAATCTAACAAACCTGTGCAATGTGCATACAAGTGGTATTTTCAGAAGGCTTTATTTTAGTCAAATTTGCACGGATTTTCAGTGTGACAACAAAGGCTCTTTGCCATGAGAGCAGCCTCTCTGCCAGATGTCAAATCCCTGCTCTGAAATATAGAGGCACTGGAGATTCTCACTGAAACACTGAAACTGTATAAATATTGGCAAAATTGAGTTTTCCCCACCTTCACTCTGAGACGACTGAACTATTTTTGCTTATGCCTTCCAGAAAAAAAATTTTGCCTGAGGCAAAGACTCACTGTGGAGCTTTACAGTCCAAACAGTTAAAATGGAGTCAAATTATAAATGATAATATAAGCTTGTAATATGTCATGCTTAAATATAGGTGTTGATGTCTGCTCCTTGCATAATACTACAAAGGCCTTTGAGTTTCTGTAGAAATAAGGAGATCAATTTTATCTTCTCTTTATAAGGAAATGTAAAACATATGCAAAAAGAGTGCTGAAGAGCGGAAAAAAATGAAAGAAAATTTATCTTCGGACAAATGCTCATATTTAAATAAATTTTTCATTGCTCATATTTAAATCAATTTTTCATTGATGCTGAAAAATAGTGAAATGTGTATGATTCATGATTCAGCAGCCAGATACTTGCAATAAACAAGTGGTTTATTAAGAGTGGTTACAGATCCTTGCTGCTTTTCCCGGTCCTTGCAAGTCTCCAATTCTTTGCTCCACGGTGGTTTGGTTTCAGCCACCTGTAACCAGGTGTAAAGTGTGCTCTCCTGGGAGCAGGAAAATGCAAGTTTGAACCTGCTAATTCTTAAGTGAATACTTTAATCTTCAGTCTCTTAAATCTGTTATACCACTTCCACTGCCACCTCTCTCCTTTTTTATTTTTTTTTCAAATTAAAGTTCTGAGTCAGTTCTCCACAGCCAAAAATACAAATTGGAGCCTGGATTTGGAGCGGAAATTTGAAGCAATGAATCCCAGTCTCAGACAAGTGTCTAATCCACGTCTACAGGAAAACACATAAATCTTTGAAACAGGCACATAACTCTCCCCATTCCTTGTAGAGGGAATTTCATAGCTAACTAGTCTTTGAGAATTATGTTCCAGGAGCTGGATAACTAAAATACCCACTTGGTTACAGTATCCTTAGAAGATCTAATAGCCATGACAGTATGGAGTGTTACCCTATCTACCTTCCTGTATGTCTTTTCCAAATAAAATTTCTTTTTTCCAAATAAAATTAGTAAAGAGGACAATGAGTAAGAGTGTTCCAGTTTGGAAAAATTGCTTCCCTTGAATTCCTGCTGATACTGATGTTCCTTTTAAAGCCATATGGAGGTTTTGCCTCTTAATAACCTTGGTGTAATTTCTTTTTGTGTGAACTAGAAGACACAAATAATCTGAGCAATGTGAGTGGGAGCTCAGCCAGTTGATCAGGGGAAGGGATTGTCCCTGTCTGTATGACTCTCATCAGACCACATCCAGATAGATACAGCATCTGTTTTTGTCACCTGGCAGGGAAAGATGTGGACAAGCTGGAGGGTGCTTGGCAGGACACAAGGCTTGGCTGGAGTGCTGCCAGTGTGAGGAGGGAGTGGGGGAGAAGGGATGGCTTTGGAGGCACTTGGCAGTCCAGAGAAGGGATGGCTTTGGAGGCACCTGGCAGCCCAGAGAGGGGATGGCTTTGGAGGCACCTGGCAGCCCAGAGAGGGGATGGCTTTGGAGGCACTTGGCAGCCCAGAGAGGGGATGGCTTTGGAGACACCTGGCAGCCCAGAGAAGGGATGGCTTTGGAGACACCTGGCAGCCCCCAGCACTCACAGGGAGCCCTTGAGGAGGTGGAGCTGGGCCGCTCACAGTGGCACAGGCTGGGAGGGTAAGAGACAAGAGGTACAAGTTACAGCAGGTTTGGAGTGGGTTTAAGGAGAAGCTTTTCCCAAGGTGTTGCCATGGGGAGTGAGGCAGTGAGCAGGTCACCTCAGGAGTCTGTGCCATCCCTGACCAAGGAGGGTTTCAAGCTCTGAAGGCTGCAAGCCGTGGGCAGCCTGGTCTGACCTCAGAGCTGGCCCTTCCTTGGCCAGGGGGTAGGACTAAAGACCTCCTGAGATCCCCTCCAGCCTGGGACCCTCAAGCCTGTGGGTACCCAGAATCCTACTGCTGTTCAGGAGCTTTTATAATATTTCTGTAATAGCAAGATTGACATCTACTTCAACCTTCTGATCACTTCTAGCTTCCCTAGAGTCCTTCTTAGAGGGAAGGCCAAAAATGTAGAATCATTTTATTCTCTGATAAAGTGATTCTTGTCTAGGGATTAAAACCTGTAAAAGCTTCTCAAATTCTGTATGTATGGATTTAAGGCTTCAGTTCTCTGAATCTTGATTTTTTAAAGCAAGGGAGTGCTCTTTTTATTTAATCTGAGCTAACTAATAGCTGTGTCATAATATATTAAAATCCTTCCTGAGAAGTATTTAACTGAATTTTTTTATGAAAACCTTAGATTATGTCATGTCTGTCTCTTACTCCCCAAGGATTTTTTAGTTCATCTTAGTTTCTAGGCTGTTTAGCTTTTTCAAAAAGTAGGTTAAAAAGCTTTCTTCTTAGCATTGCCTTTTAATCTATAGACTTTGCTATTTATATTAGGGCTGTGTAGGACTTCGTGATGCTGCCACCAGAAATGTGATTCTCTGTCTTTTTGTGTTGTTCATTCTTCACCCACAGAAAGCCGAGAAAGTCTGAAATGACAAAAAGACTGCCTCACCCCTCTTGGACTATTACAGCATATAAAGGGGGGAGGATGGATGAAAATGCAGATAATATGTGTGATAGTGTTGTACAACTTGGATTATATTACTGGATACACTGTTCCTGAATTTTTCTTAGCTATTTAAATCCTGGCTCTAGAACATTGAGAGGGAAAGTTGAAAGATAAATTCGTATCTGAAGCTGGTAGTTGAGGTAATTTTTATAAATCAGAAATTTCTCACCCTTAATTCTTTGTATAGATTTTTGATGAGAAGTTTCTCTATAAAATATTTAGCAATGTGAATGCAGAAGAATAACCTAGAAACAAGCTTTTTACTTTAGTGGTTGCTTAGAAGTTTCTGCAGGCGTTCTTTAAAAGCAAATTATTTCCCTCCATCCGTCTTCCTTCCCTCTCCACCTTCCAAGAAGGAATGTTGTCCTATATCTTCCATAAAACAGAGACATTTAATAACCCTTCTTCAGAGCTCAAACCAATATAAGCTGGATGGTTATGTTAAAAAAAAATAAATTAACACACACAAAAAAATGCTGCAACAGGTTTCCACTAATATCTAAATACACAGCAGTGAAATATGCTGAATTTATGTATATATTTTTCTCTTCCACTGCACTACCCTATGTAATCTTTGTGTCCTTACAGCTTTTAACACTGGCATTCTCTTAGGATTATTCAAGGAAAAACATGAAGTATTTATAGCCATAGTTAAAATCTTTATAAATAGTTTATAATAGGAACTGCTATAATAAAAGTTCGAAATAGTTTCCATTATAGTTCTTTGTTTTTATATATTCTAAAATTTACAAAATACTTGTTTTGGGGGGTGAAATTTTCCATGCCGTGAGTCTGAAAAGTATTTTTCCTCATTAATTTGGAGTATAATCCTTTCAGCTATTTTGGAATTATAGACAAATGGGAAAATGCTTTTTCCCTTTGTTCAGTAATAATAATACAAAATAAAGAAAATCTTCAGATACATTTTTAACAGTACTACAGAGGAAACAAGTGAAGGTTGAAATATGTGGCAAGATCTACTGCCATTGCTTGCTGAGGGGGAAAAAAAGGTTGAAAATGATGGAAAAATAACATCAAACTGTTTCCAGTAACATCTGCTAAGCTTATTAACAGAAACTAATAAAAACACACCCCCTTAATGACATCGCTGCACATTCCCTTTGCCTGAGGCCGTCCAGACATGAACGAGCTGAGCTGCTGCAGCTCCCTGATGCTCTCTAGACCTCGGTGGCTCTCACTTACTGGGCACATCCCAGACTGTGAGGTGGCAGGGATGTGCCCATCTCCACCTCCCACCTGTGATGAACAACACTGGTCCTTCTCCTGTCCTCTGCTTCCAGGAACCTGCAGCTGTGTGGGGCCAGCCTGCATGGCTAGAAGACTGTAGGTTGGTTAGCCTAGCACAGGTTTGTGTTGGTTTATCTCAAGTAGAGCTTTGCTAAGTCCAAGAGCTGACTTCATCACACAAGTTACCAGTCTTGTCGTGAGACAGTAGTACCAGAATGGTTTTCACTCTTAGTTTTTCGCCAACTGTACTTGTGTCAGACTGTTCTGAAAGATACAGGATGGAATTCATACATGCATGGAATTGAAACAGGTTTTACTGGATATCTGAGTCTTATGGAGGGATGTAGCACACAGACCTGCAGGTATGTGGACAAACAGGCCCTCCTGCATGGCAGCAGTGCTTTGGGGATGCCCCACAGCTCTGGGACAAAGGGACAAGATACAGGACCAAGACTCAAAGCCCTTTGTGCTCACTCCTCTGCATGCCACTGCCATGGTCTGGGAGTGCTCAGGTGACCTGTCTGTAGCATGTTGGGTACTGGAAGTGCTTATCTCTGTGCTGGGCACTGATACCACTGCAGCCAGTAAGGCAGTAGTGGTCTGGTTTTTATAACTAGGACTTACCCTCAGGGTGTTATAGGAAACAGTATGTGTAAGGAACATGGTAAAAAACCATACATGGGTGTTTTATCCTTACCTCACTCTTCAAAAATCAAGACACAACCCAGTTCAGCAGTCAAGCACTCAGATGTATTTGGAAAAATCAGGATTTTGGCCCCAGATACCAGTTTTACCATTTTTAGCAGCAAAGATAAACATCAGAAATAATCAAAAAAGCCTTATTCAGATATTCTGTCTTTTGGGCAAGGCCTTCAGACTGTCTCTCATTTGTCCTTCCAGGAGTTGGTTGCCTGCCTGTGCCCATTCTTACAGACCAGCTCAGGACTCAAGATGCTTCACATTTATTTTAGTGTATATTTGCTATTACGTGTCAGCTGAAAAAGAAGCTGCACTTTATTCTAGCTTTTTTGGGGAGAGTGTTCATTCCAGAAGTTCAACTATGCTATTTGAATCAGGTGCAGCCAGTTCTGATGGGAACTCATGCCATCACACTCACTTTACCTCAAAACACTGAATGTGAATACAGATGAAAAATTTAAATGCTAGTGTTTTGTTTTGTCGGTTTTAGTGAAAATTCAGGTATATTAAGTGAAAAGTTAAATTTGAGGTAGTATAATACATTTGCCCTCTTAACAAGATTAAAGAAAATGGAATATCACTAGAGCAATTGTGCCATCTTTTTAAAGTTGTAATCTTCCTTAACGTTTTTGAGCACGTAGCACTACTTGTAAGATTTAAAGCACATTTTTGTTGTCTGACGTGCATGGAAACGCACACTCACACAGACAGTCGGTTACTGCACCCTCAGACAATCATGTATTTTGGCCTAATTGGTTTGAAATGAGTGGACACATACCATTGTCCCTCCGTTTGTCCTAATTGCCATTTTGTGCTCATGTAAGGAAGAAAATCCTTGGTTCTGTTTAGTGGCAGCATTCCCAATTGACTTCAGTTGTTCCAAGAGGGATGAGGTATCCTGGTTCTCAAACTAAATCCAATCATGTGTTTTGATTTCTCAAGCCTCTCTAATTCCTTCTTTTTTTATTTTAAAACAATTATTTTCCTTTCCTTTGCAAGCTCTAGGTCTACTGTCAACCATTGCTTTCCCATGAGTCTTTTTTTGTCTTCCCAGAGCTTTCCACATAATATATTACTGTAAACAATATTTCTTTTTATTAAAAAAATTGAAGGTGCCTCTTCTTAGAACAAAGCTATGAAAGAGGTATAACACAATCGTACTAATTAAGAAGAGCAGTTGTGGGGTTTTTTTTTCCTTTTTTCCCCCTAGCAAAGAAACAAAAAGGAAAAATCAATACTGGAAAACCCATTTCATTCTGCAGCAAAGGCAGTTGGAAAAGATCCACTTGAACTCTTAGAACTGAAATGCTGGAAGCTGATGTAATTAAGTAAACCAGCTGAGAACTGAAAAACAACCTGATCAAACTAAGGGATTATAAGTATGAAAGATGTGATGCACAGTTCAGAATCTTTTGAGAGAAGAAGTTTGCTGGGAATTTGGAGATTAAAGGCTTGTCTTTTGTTGATGATTAGTTATTTTGCCCTGGGAATTGTTGACTAATTGAAAAATGTTTGAATAGCACTTACGAATTGTTGGAATATCTCTTGTTGCCCTTTCTTTAAATAAATAGATGTGGGTTTGGTTCCAAATGGCTCTTCAGTTTGAAATGTAATTTATAATTTAATGAAAAGTAGTATTCATGCAGAAGTAAACCTTTCTTCAATGATGTCCACCAAAGTGTTTAACTGGCCAAGTTATTTTTATAAATATCTTTGTGATACTTTTTTTTTCTTAATTTAATTTTTTGATAGTTGGTGTGTTATTTTGTTAACGTTTTTTCTGGGACAGGAAAGCCATTTTGATAATTCATTGGAGATTTTAAAAATAATAAATACAGTAGGAACAGTTAGATTTAAAAAAAAGATTCATCTGTTCACAGGCAATTCTTTATAGATGTTGCATGGTAAACCAACCTTCTTCCTGAACAACATTTTGATTTAATTTAAATGAAAACGTCATTGTGCCAGGTTTGCCCATACAGTATTTGACTCATCAAGAGTGACCTCTTGAAGACAGACTTGCAGGTTAATTGATCACTACCACATGTCTATAGGTGGTATTCCTCCTTTTTCTCTGATTGGCACCACATTTGGGACACTGATATGGTTGAGCTCACTGGCTGATAGTATGAGAACACCCTAATGTGTCAGGATCCAAGGTGGGTTTGTATTGTTTCCATGCCATTTTTTCTGAAGCTCTCAGGTACTGATGCAGTTGTTACAACTTTTCATCAGACTGAGCTGTGGCTCTGGGTTTGTTTTGGTTTAGTGTGGTCTTTTCAAAATCAGCAGAAGGTCACTGTAAATAAATAGACCTAAAACCAAAATAAGAGCCAGGCTTAACATTTGGCAGTGCAGGATTTCTGACAAGCCTATTGCCTTCTGTTATTGAGGTCCCTGTCCTTACTGATGTACTATAAACAAGGATGACAGACATCTAAGTGAGACAGTGCATACTGTACAACTCAATAATCATTCCCAAAGGAGAACACTCTGTTCTGGGGAATCTCAGCTTTTGTTTTCCCCAAAACAACAAATTTGCTACTGCTCTCATAAAGAAAATTTCAAAGCATTAACAGGATAAGGGATTCAAAGACATCTGTGAGCATCTGTAACAAGTGTAGAATAGATGTGAGATACTTGAATCACCTCATCTTTGTCACTAAATGGTTTGGGTGACATGTGGTGATCATTTCAGAGTGAAGATTGTTAACATACTTGCATCCTCATTAAGAAAGGCCATGTGAAATACAGTGCAGCTCTTACTATGAGCACATCTTGATTTGCTTTATTAAGTGCAAGGTCTCTAGAAGGGGCAACTGTTTATATTTTAGATTTAGTTTTTTTTAAGCAAGGTGTCTTGATCAAGCCTTACAGGAAGGAATCAGGAAGTCATTCTTGCGTAAGCTGCATTTTGAACAGAGTTCACTATTAATTTGGTCACTGACGTAGGTGGAATTTGGAAAGAACCATTCTTCAGTGCTTCATACTTTGTAAGAAGGAGTGTGATGATCTCAATTCCCTTGTCAGGATACTTGTGAAGAAAAGATGCTTTACTCTTTAGGTTCATGAAATGGCAGGAGAGACTGTGAGGGGAGGAGAAGCAGAGTGTGCTTTTTTTCCTCTCCCAGAAGTTTGGTTTGGCATTTTGAGAAAGCAGCATACTGGAGTTTCTCCACAAGAAGAGGCAGCTGTGATAAAAGCCAAGACTGAGGAATGCTTTGGTGAGGGCCAAGCAGAGCTCGTTAGCCTTTGGGGAAGAGCTGCTGGCTACTGACCCTGTTCTGGCTCTATGGGAAGACACATCTGAGAAATACAGAAGCGTAGGGCTCATTGAAAGTGTCTGATGAAAGTATTTTTCAACAGAAAACACAGACATTGCCTAAATGACTCATTTTGTGAGAAGTGGCTTCTGGCTTTGGGAAATGTTTTTCATTAAACTACGAAGGATATACAAAACAGTCACACATTGATTTAGCTGTGCTGTCATGGTTCCTTCCTAGAGTCTGTTTTAGTAATTTAGTTCACATACTCTTCCCTGAGATGGGGAGAGTGTACTGGGTCCTGAGAGATGCACTTTGATGCACAGATCCATCTTGGGTGAGAAAATGGGAGCATAAGTGTCTGAACTCTGATTCCCATGCAGTGAGGCATTGAGTTGACAACATTAAATGTTTGAACTTTCTGGAATGTTTTCATTTCTACGGAACCTCTGCTTTTTGCCTTTTTTTTTCCCAAAGCAAACACAATTTCTCTTCACACCTCCCTATCATTTTAATGACAATGTTGTTGTCGTCATTACAATTTCAATTGTAAAAAGACATTTTGACCTCTGCAGGAGATAAATGAAAATTTGTGTGTTTCAGCCAGGGTTTGGAGGTGAGGAGGGCGTTGGGGAATAAGGAGACAGTGTTTATTTTATCACAGTGACCCAAAAAAAAAACCCTCCCAAGAAGTTGACAGCTGCTCAGCACTCAGTTAAAGCAGACTGGAGCTTGCAGAATTTTTCAAGGTGTAAGATGAGGGCCAGACCAGCCATCTGATAAATTTCTGTCAGCAGGGCTGGATGCACAAATGGGAAGTGCCTGAGTTCCTATTTAGGTTTCAGGTTTAGGTTTTAGTTTAGGTGTTTTCCCTAAATGTCTGACCTGTTTCCGCCTCCCTGAGGGGAGGATTGACTGGTAATTCCCAATCCCTATGGATGGCATGCTGGTTCCAGTAGCAAATGTAAACTCATCTCCTGAAATAACCTCAGCCACACCCTGTCCCGGGGTTGGCCTGGAGGGCAGGACATGGCCCTGGAGGACCCTGTGACCGTCATTTAGAAAAGAGGCAGAGGAGTTGAGCCTTTAGATGCTATTTCAAAATTGAAAAGTTTATTTTCCCTTGATTCTTCAGCCAAATCTCCCTTATTTATGGCAGCAGTGCTAAAATATGCCTGGCAAAGGAAGAGCAATCCTTGAGTAAGGGGATGATGGGATGTAAAGAAACTCTTCTTAGTTGACCTGGCTATCACTGTGCTGAACCACAGCTCTACGTGAGGCTGCCTTCTCCAGAGCCACTTGCATGGCCCATTCGCAGCATTCCCAGTGCTGCAGGAAGGTTCAGGCTGGGGACAGTGGCATGTGGGTGCACAGAGCCAGATCAGGTGCTGCTGTTACTCTGGGAAGCAGGCAGTCCTGGCTGCCCGGGGCACAGGGAAGCGTGCTGCAGTTCTAGCTTGGCTGGAGCCAGCTCAACGCCAGGTGAACCCTTTGGTTCTGCAAAAGACAAGCAGCCCTAGAAGCACAATGTTGGTGTTTGAGGTAATATCCCAGATTTTAACCCTATATGGGAAGCATTTCTGCAAACCTGTCCTGATAGAACTAGGAGCTGAGTGTTTATTTAAAATAAGTGTTAAATTTAATTTTGCATGATCTTGACAACCCATCTATCCACTGATGGGATTTGTATGTTTTGCATCCATTATACTTCGGGAAGTCTTAATTGGCTCAGGTCACATGTTTGGGCATTCTTAACTATCTACAGGATCACAAGCCAAATTTTTAAAGTGAGGTTGAAGTAAATAGAACTTCCCATTATGTGTAATTGGCTGCAGGAAAAAGTGTTTCAAGTAAAGAAAGTTCAAACACTTTTGAATGCTTTTTGTTAAGCCTCTTGACATTTTGAAGAATTAAGATGTTATTGCTGGTTTAAATGTGAAATGTCTCTGAAGGCACATCAGTATTATTTATAAACGGCACTTCATTTCTTTTAAAAAACTATTAATCTAGGTAATACCAGTTGTCAGTAACAAAAGGAGGCCATAAATTAGTAGAAATAAATCTATCACAGCGGTAACTGAAAGTTTCTGTGATTTCCTGCAGAAGTTTGCATTTCTACATTTAAAAATATAGTGAGGGGGAGGCTAGTTGTTTGTTCCTGATGAATCAGTCTTGGAGATACACAAAACATAAGGATGTTCTCTCCTCCCCACCATGTCTTTTTTAGCTACTTTTATTTGGACTGTTTATTTGCAGAGAAGAAAGGAATCAGAAAGAGCATTAATGAAATTGAGGGTGGTCAGCCAAATTTCTAATGAATAGATTTCTCTGGGTAAAAGCCAAAAATTTGTGTCTTGCTTTGGACTGGTAAAAGCTTTACAGTTGTGTATCTGATTGCTAAACTGGCATTTGTGGGAGGGAATAAACCTTAAATATATGAGTGGAGATCTTCTGGTTATTTGTGGCATGATAACAATGTGTGTATGAAGATATGATCTGACACGTGTCAAAGTAATTCCTGTTGACTGACTTCAGAGAAAATGCATTGTAAATCCAACTATTACTGGATGTGCTTGGGATTCTGATACAAAGGTAGCTGCTATAGAGAGGTTTTTTTCTGGAGCTGGGAGACTATTTTGCAATCACATGGATTTTCTCTGATTTTATTTCATTTAAGAAAAGTCATCTTTAGAAAAACAAAACTCAACATTCTTCCCTTCCCTTGCCTTCCCTTTCCCAAAGCAACCCTCTCTGTATGTGGGAAATACCATGTTAATGTCTTAAATTGTCAGGATGCACCCAGAAATGGCATTTGAAGTTTTTTAATTTTTTTTTTTTTTAATAAAGTTCATCTTACCACAGAGTACGTCATTGCTGAAACTGAATTTTTGTAAGCGGTTTCATCTCTACCAACTTTCCTACCACCAAACTCTGAAGCAGCTATTTTTAAAGT